>JAJONI010000384.1:0-25725 GCA_022190145.1 Pezicula rhizophila
TAGTAATTTCCCTTTAATGCCTATCATACCCAGCTTGATGGTATGTAGTGGCAATAGCAATTAATAAAACCATCCAGGCTTATGCTTTTGAAGGAAGTGCTCTGTAGTTTATACACTCCGTCGCTTAGTAATTAACGGACGAATTCCTCATTTGGGTTCAAACAAACTTCTTGTTATTGACTACTCCTTTTGAGAGCGGCATTTCTAATGTAATAGCCCTCTCTAGTTTGGTAACTCTTACTGTTCCACGTACCTCAACTAACTCACTTAACATTTAGTAATAGAATGTAATTTAGGGGAATGGGAAGCATTTGTCAAGCTTTGTAAAGAGATTCAAATAGCCAATGCTAAGCGCTAGTAGATGTTTAGAAGCAAGCGGTTCTTCTGCATTGATACAATGATAGGAGTGTGGTATATAATATAATCCCAAAACCGAGGACGCCGCCTGGTATCTTCCAGCAAAACGTCGAACAATTACCTTCAATATATACCTTTTCATTTACTTGTACGTTGCCTCATACCTTTTCCATGAAGACGCCGGAACAAATGCCTGGAATGAATTCATCGCCTTAAACCAATCAAATAGACCGCCACTACCACCACTGTCCCATATTTGCAATGTTTGGCCCTCGATTGTTTAGTGGCTGTTGATCAACCTCCATCTGGAAATCTCTTACAAGATCATCCCAGCCCTCCCAGTTCACATCCCCATCAAGCGGATTCATGTTCAGATCTTGCAGTGCACTGTCATCCATCAACCATGGTGTTCCTCCGTTCCCAAATTGCTGTTGTTGGAGTTGCAATTGTATCTGGTCAGGTGCTAGAGCTCCCATACCTACCACTTGTGGCTGAAACATGAACTGATCATCTTGGTACGCTGTTGTAAGACTGCTCATTCCTTCGGAAGGCGCTTGGGATCGAGAGGCATCTTGAGCTTGAGCTAGTGCTCCATCCCTTGCCATGATACTACTCGTCTTATTCGTGAAGCCAAGTGGTTCGGGGCGAATATACTTTGAGTCCATCCCAAGGCTGGAGGAACCTCCGTCAGGAAGCATCATCTCTTCCTGGCGCTTCCGCCTCGCTTTCGCCATGAGTTTTCGCATTGGCTGCCAGAGCATACCAGTGCGTTTACTATGACTGACGACAACATTCCAATCGAAAAATACTCCATCCACAGCTCGCCAGGCACGATCTACCATTACCGACTTAGATCGTATACATAATTCACCGAGGATGTAAGCGATTGCGTGCCACTGGACGTAGGTATGAAAGAGCCAGCCCCATTGTTTCGTCGCGGCCTCTGTTTCCAGAACACGAGAGTATTCAATGATCTCAATCGACGACATAAATAGCCGGTCCTGGGTACCCTGCGGCAGATTGTTAGGCTTTCCGGGTTGTGTCAGCGGGTGGTATATTAACAGATTCATCTTCGCGATGATCAATCTAGCTACAGTTGCTGCTACCCAGTACAGAGGTCCGGCGTCCTCGCAATATTTGAGGTATTTGTCTTCAATACGGGCAGAGCACTCCCTTACAAGTTGTTCCTTTTCTTCGAGTGTTAATGACATGCGAGCTTTTTGACAAGGTCCAGAACCTGGCGGGATATACTGAAGATTACGGGACAGACTGCAGATCTCGTAGCGTATCAGACAGAAAGTCATCTCTGAAACTCCCTCACGCTCCGGAGGTGGTTCTGTTGCATCGGGACTCAAGTCCTCGTCATTGATAGACAATGGAAACTCGGTATCAAAAGCCTGGTCTAGAATCGATGGATCAGAGCCGTGGTCTTCTGAGGCCCGTGTGTCAAGTATGCAGATTTGCCACCAAATACGTCTTCGCATCTCTGTATCAAATGGGGAAAGACCAAATCTAGTGCCATCACGATGGAGTCCGATGCATTGGGCTATACGCATGGCCAAGCCTGTCAATGACCAAACAAAGCGGGTATCGTCATGTCTGCGGACACAGACTAGAAACAATACAAATGCTTGGACAGTGACAATCTCGTTGGTATTGAGAAAGCTGGCCCTGGCAAGAGCTTGTTCCACGGCAAATCTGTAGCGTTTGCTCAGAGCATTTTTAGACGTTGCGAAATTTAATTGAACCTGTGTCCGCCGTTAGTAACAAGATAGTAAAACAGAGGTATTCTAAAAACTCACTTCCTCTGGACTCATCGATGTGATGGTAGAAAAGTATATAGCGAACATTAAGGCTTCAGTGCTCTTGCTCAGGGAATCCAGATTGCACTGCACATCTTTGATCACCTTGTTCATCGTTCCAATATGGATGAGCTTCACAAGAGGATTGACATTTTCCAAAAATGTCTGCCAGTAGAATGGGATCTGTGAAGGCAGAGGATGGAGACTTTTGAGGTCGACTTCAGCAGAACTGTATCCCATGATGAAACTTTGGTGATCGGGCACCGTAATTTCATCAGTTGGTACAATAGGTATAGGTTCAGAGTCAGAGTCGAAAGCCTCGTCAATGATATCATTGATCTCAGCGACCTGTGAAAAGGTTAGCCATATTATCTCACGAAGGTTGACTATTCTCATGCCGAGAAACACGAGTACATAAAAACACACCTCTTGGTTTATACTGGCCCAAAACGGATCGTTGATGTACTCACTCTTTCCATCATCAACAACCAGACTGCCAAAGTTGCGCTCGAGGTCATATAAAGATTTTGGCGGGCCAGTCCCCAAATTAAATGCTTTCGTAAGCCATTCCTTCTTCGTCCTGCCCTCATCCATTCCAATCACCCTGACCACCTTCGGTTTTTCACCAGTATCCATGTCTCCATCTTTCTGTCCCATATATGAATCCGCGCTCGAGGGTGACTGCTTATTGTCGCCAGTGTCCACCTGCCCACTAAGTTCCTCCACAACACCTTCCAGCCTTCGTAGTCGCTTTAACAATTCCGCTTCTCGATCGCTGACCGGCTTTCCACCAGTTCTAGGTCGTCGCGGCGCACGCCCAGGAGCTGGGAAGACACATTGGCTCCCTGCTTTCGTGCAGTTCGAGCAGGGCACCTTTTTATCGCAGCGAACCTTCCTCTTTCTACACGTTACACACGACCGCACATTGAGGCCATGCGGCGCAGGCACCGAGATCCTCTTATCGTCAGTCGGGCTTTGCTCTGAGGGGTGAGGAGGTGGCGAGTTCGAGGAATAGTCTGAAGCCAGAGCCATGGTAGTGGGCGTGTTCGCTAATGGGCTCTCACCCGCGATAGAAGTCATGAAGGTAGACATGGCGCTCCGTTGCGTCGTGGTCGACTGGTGGTGTTCGCAACTTGCGAAGTCCTTCTTTTTGCCCTTACATTCACGAGCAGTAGTTGCGCATTGGAAATATGGAGGAGAAGCACTTCGGTACCGAGGACGCAAATGATTATTCAAGGCGTTGACTTGCTACGGATACGGAATACGCTGGTGGAACTTACCGCCGTGCTGATCAACCAAAGAGCCAGAGAACCAGCAGAATCTGAATTTAGGGTTTGCAGTGATGCAGGGATAGTTGAAGTCTCAGGATTAAGTGCTGACTCCGTCCGTCTGCTATGTCCGTCGAAATTACTCCATGTAGAAGTCGGGGTTAGGAGGATGGAAATTCAATTGGTCAGCAACGACTTCTATTTGTCGAGAGTAAACTTCGAAATATTTAA
The DNA here is from genome assembly GCA_022190145.1 of Pezicula rhizophila. NCBI lineage: Eukaryota > Fungi > Ascomycota > Leotiomycetes > Helotiales > Dermateaceae > Pezicula > Pezicula rhizophila. The sequence goes on from JAJONI010000384.1 coordinate 3,659, forward strand.
GATGCAGCTGCAGATGTGTAGATTACGTGATATGCTGAAGCTTTTCAGATCAGATAAAGAATCTGGCCAAACTTCAACATTTGATGACGGTATGGCTCACAGAGGAGACTGAGAAGGCTAATTAATCGCTTTGAGGGTGAGCAGTAGATATAACTGCTTCGAACCTCACATTCACAAAGAATTTATTTTTAGCATTACCTTAAAAGGAAGAAATTGAATTGAATTAGCTATGGAATTATTTACCCAAGTCGCATAATTTGCAGCAAGAAAGTCGAAATGTGCTGTACAGTGCCAATTCCTTCGTCTCAAATGAGTTTCTCAATTGATACGGTAGGCTCGTTAGGGGATATCAAACAAGTATCAAAGCTCATATATATATCGTGCCTGAATCTCAAGAAGAGTGTACGCTGCCATATTCCTTCTCTATATATATCTTCTCCCCAAACCTAAAAGCATAGATGCACGACCACTATCAAATCTGTGTTCCAAGTTCAACCACGGTTCGTCACTTCCGCTCTTTATGCCGTGACTCCCAGGCTACGCGTCTTAGCGGTAGTAGCAGATTTGGTCTGCTGAATAGGGATATAACTACCAAATAGGCCAAGTCAAGGTGGGTTAACAAGTTTGACTATGCAAACATTTAAGTGACTAGCGACTATTTATATCTTCAGTCAGCTTGGCCGATACTTGATCAAAACAGATGTAGGGAGGTGAGGATAAGGATAAGGATCAGGAAATTAATATAATCCTTATCAACAAACTCTATCTTCTTACAGTAGCAATCAATCCAGCCTTAATCAACACCCGTTCCACAAACCGCTTTGTTAAAACCTCAGTGTTCTTATTGGTGCTAGGCACTTGACTGATCATCGTCCCTTTGTCCTGCCGACTTGTCAAAGGTGCCGATTCCAGTTGAATCAATAAGTACGGAACATGGCCCAGCACCGGCAGAGGCGAAAATGTGGAAGGCTTGGAAATGAATGTTGATATTGGCAATGAGAGCAAGCCACGAGGGTAGTGAAGAGATGACTCAATCCTCTCTTCTTAGTCGCTGATAAGGCATAAGGATACTTACTCGTCCTGGGATACTGATGGGGCTGATACATGTTAGATCCACGATATAGTTGTACTCATGACGCTGAATGTGAACAATAGTTCAGATGAGAACATCATTCTATTCAGGCGGCCAGCAACAGGATGTACCCACTTCAACAATGTAACACCCGCATCTTAGCCAAGGCAAAAGAGCAATAGGGAATAGAACTACCTATAAAACGACCATTCGTGGCCTCTAAAGATCTAAACTGGAAGAAAGCTGAACTGAGAAGGGTTAGGATGACGGTTGAAAGTGCCTATTCGTCCAAAATGGTGGCGTCGAAGCAAGGAAGAGGGAGAGGAGCGAAAGCTTGTACGCTTAGTGTCGGTCAAGCTCTGAGTGGATGAAGCTTTCCTAATCGCATAGTTGTCGACGTGCAAAAAGAGGGGAGACATGAATCATAGCGTGCCTACAATCAGTCATCGCAGATCGCCGCATGGAACACGCAATCCAGGTTTCGATTGCATCTGTCAAGACCGGCCATACCACGCTCAGACATAAATGCTGAGTCAGTGGCAGATTCACAATTTCAAAAGCGACAGGAGATGCAAATGGTGGAGAATTAGAAGAGTATGTCGAGTGGTGTGAAGAATGGTGTGAAGGTGAAGATTGTGGAAATTGTGGAAATTAGAAATCAAGCTTGGTAAGGTTTAAGCTATGGAGGATAGTTCTTCCCATACCAAAAATAGCATGGTTCTTCTTACCGCTTTCAAGCGAGCATAAATAATCCGGGGGAGGGGTAGTTCTAGTTGATCAATCATTCATTTTTACTCGCTACGGCTCGCTCTTCGCTGTGGCATTGCCATCATGTTTGCTCTGCATGCATATGAGGAAGGTGAGAGGCGTCTTGATCTGACTCAACATCATTTCGACTCGACATCATTTCGACTCGACATCATTTCGACTCGACATCATTTCGACTCATCACAACTATTGTTATCGTGTCTGTAACATCTAGGCTACACGCACTATTTGCCACATTGTTCTGCGCATTGACTTGTATGATTGGTCAATTGGATCACCTCACATTGTAGCTATTCGCATACTTAATAAACCACTTCTGGAGCTATTGTCCAAGAGAAGTGCACTATACACGTCTGATCATCTCATTGATAGCCTCTCACCTCAGAGCCACTTCAATTCAAGTAATGCTGGGTGTAACATTAAACACAACCTTATCAGCATCCCCAGTCATGACCTCTCATGCCAGTCCATCGAGCTCTCCTGCTGCAGCACTGAAAATTCCTTTCGCCTGCAATCTCTGTCTTGTTTCATTTCAGAGCAATTCTGGTCAGCGGAGACACATGCAAAGCCCATGGCAGTGAGTTATTTCTCCAAAGAAGTCGCATTTCATTGTGAACTTCGAGCGAGGGGGCCAAGAGCTATCTGTTCTAACCCCATCCTAGTATCTACAACCTCAAGCGTCGCATTGTATCTCTCCCACCAATCACTTCCACGATCTTTGAGGAAACCATTTTAGCTGTGCAGAAGAGTGATGCGTTGAACGAGGACGAATTCAGAGCTGAATGTTCCACTTGCCAAAAGGTATACGACAAGCCCAAAGCATATCAGAATCATCTACGGAGCCAAGATCATAAGCTTGCAACTCTCCAGCGCGGAGAAAGTTTGAAGAAAAGTGTACCAGAGACAAGAAGTCCAGTTCAAGACCTTGCAGAAGTCGCAAGCAACCTGGAAGCATTAAACATCTCCGAGCAGGACTCCGATGAATCAGGCAGCGAAGAAATGAATGAGACGGAGGACGAAAACCCGCCAGATTTTGATGAGACATTCTGTCTCTTCTGCCTTCACGAATCGCCTGACCTAGAGCAGACAATGGCTCACATGCGGAAATCCCACGGTCTCTTCTTTCCAGATCCAGAATACATTAGCGACCTGTCTGCACTACTGAAGTATCTGCATCTTATAATTGTGGAATTTCACGATTGCTTGTATTGCGGTAGTACAAAAGGAAGTGCTGAAGCAGCGCGGGCGCACATGATTTCCAAAGGGCACTGCGCGGTCAAGTATGAGGATCTTGAGGATTTTTACGAATACAGTGACGACGAAAGTCCTGACGGAGCCAAGGAAAACAAAATATTGGTCCCTAAAGATGACAAGCTCACACTTCCTTCTGGAAAACAACTAGGCCATCGCTTGAAGTCACATATCTACAGTCAGCATCTTCTGAGTCCAGAAGTCAGAGCACAGCGCAAAGCAATAGCTGATTCTGAGACCGAAACTTCCAATGTTAGCCAGTCCAACAACCGTAAGACCCATTTAGTAGCCAGAGCTAAGGGCGAAATGGGACTTATAGGTCTTTCTGATTTTGAGAAGAGGAGTTTAAGGGCCGTGGAGAAAAAGATGATGAAGGTGGAGATGAAGGCTAGGAACGAGTATTGGGCTGCAGTTGAAAGGGGTGCGAATCGCCAGAAACATTTCAAGCCGGATGTTCCTGGACGACTTCTCGGTTAGTAGGACTTAAAAGAGATGATGAAGTAATTATTAAATATGAACTTCGTTATTATGGAATTCAAATCTGTCTTGTAGTGATACTCTTAATGAAAGATAGAGGTAGCGAGGGCTCATTTCGAGGGACTTTATCCCTGCTATATTCAATCGAACAAGTTGTAATCGAGACATTATCATTCAGCAATGCCACTGTCTTGTAACGATTGGAATAGCTCTCCGAGGTGTTAAAGCTCAAGCCTTCAACGCCCTCGGCGTTGAAATATAACGCTAAGTGTTGCCAAATTTAACGGATAACCAAGTCAGAATATGGCCTATATAGGCTATTAATGATTTATAAACCCCGATACTTTTTTGGTATTGCCTGATCGGACAATTTCTACAGGTATATATACACTCATTTTAGTCTCTAGAAATCAAATAATTCTCTATTAACTTCTGTCTTATACATTCGATATTATATACTCCAATAATAAACATTAAGCAACCAGCATCATATGGCCAGCGTCCATCTCCAAAGCTTAGGATATTGCTTTATTTGATGTGCAAGTTGGAAGATAAGTGCCTTCCCCTTAGCGCCACACCAATCTTAATAGCCTGCAATCTAAAGTAATGATCTTAAGGGTGGTCCTATTATAAGTGTGCCTATTGTACTCCTACTAAATTTATCAAAGAATTAACATAATAACAGATATACTAATGACAACCAGTAATTGGATTCACCGCTAATATGCTAGTACACGAGTCTTTCTAGGAATTCCAGAATCCCATCTTGTTTGTTTAGCCTTTGACAAAGAACCGTTCAAATCTATTTAGAGAGGTAGGTCGTAGGAGTACATTTTGTATACGTTAACATCGTTGTCTTCGTCAAAACGAGGAGAAGGGTTGAAGTGTTCCTAAAAGAGAGATGGTATTTAGGAAGGTCAGGGTACTCTTCGTTTTTTTTAATAGTTACCTTGCTTATAGAACTTAATTTGATACATTAAGCTTTAACAACAAGTCGCTTACTAAATGGGGAGTCAACAGTTGGCGAAAAATATGACTGGATTTTGGTGACAGTGGGGTGGGTATTATTTGAAATAGGATAATATCTTAATGGGAATTGTGACAAGGTTAATAAATAAGTACTTATTGCGGGGATGGTACGAGAGAGGTTGCTCCAAACAGGAAATGTCATTTCGTTGTTTATGCATTTTCTAGTATTGAAGAAATGTAGACAAGCAAGTCTGCAGTGACAATCTCTACCAGAAGTACGAATGCACCAAAGAAAAATCAATCCCTTGGTTTTGAGATAAAAGACCAAGCCTACATTCAACCCAGACTTTTCAATCACTACAATTTGCAGTAATTGAAAGTATTTTTGTCAGTTCAAGTTGATAATATCTATCACGTTGCTGACACGCACCAAGGGATGTGTCAGCCTCGTCTACACAGTGCAGACGAGGCTGTCCTTGTGAAATCTTTCCAAAACTCAACTTCATCCGGCGAGCAACCACTCGCCTTCACATCAACACGGCGTCGTTCAACCATCATCAACATGACGGCGGCGGAGACGGCGCAACCTCTCCTACTTCCCCAAAATAGGAGATTGCGCCATCTGCAAGGCATCTACCTCCGCAACCTGACGCTCTCACGACCTCGTGGACAAACCATTGACGATGGAGCTCTCAACAAGACTCCGCAGAAGCTTGAAGCTTTGCGCGAACCACAACTCCACCATTCCCATTCCTCTGGCGACCTCCGACCTTCCAAACCCAGAAGGACAAGCACTCATTGGGTCAATGCGAGCGCTAGAATGAGACAGAAGCAGCTTGAAGATGTTATGGACAGCAGGATGGCAGATACGTTCTTCTCATTACACTGCGAAGGACAAGATGACCCGATCTATATCAGTGAAGTAGTCGAAAAAGCAATGAATCCGACCTTTCGATTCTTTGACCTATCAGTATATGGCCCAGCTATCACGCGTCTCAATGTCGTTACTATTAAGATCTGGGTCAAGAGAGGAGAGGATTTTACGAATCTGATTGAGGAAGAGATCAACCTTCAATGGCTCCAATTCATTGGCACACTTGAGAACCACCCATTTTCTTCCAATTGTATTCTCTTCCACCTCAGCGATGGCATCTATACACTAGACGTCACTTCCAAGCCACCAAAACCGAAATCTCTTCCAAGTCTTTCAACATCGTCATATAGCGCGCTCATGCGGCTTTCGAATCTCGACGAGTCAATTCAAGACGCCTTAGCAACCCGAGAGAAGCTTACAATCCAAATCAATAAGATCTTAGCAGATACCCCAATTGACGAATCTGCCCAGGCAGAGCAGAAGGCAGAGCTGGCTTCGAAATATGTTAATGCTGAACGGAGGCTCTTGAAGCAATCTATTAAACGGCGTGGAGAATTGAAGGCTTCAATTGAAGCCCGAAGAAATGCTATAAAGGCGGGTATGGAGGTACAGGCTCAGGCTCAAAGTGATGTGGACGACGCTCAGAAAAATTTAGAAAGCTGCCGAGAAACATTACAAAAGACTTCAGAAGAGATGCGAGGCCAGAGACGGCGCATATGTGAAGAACTTCTACAAATTTTCCCAATTGAGTCTACCGGTCAGCCTGGCCAGCTCCTATTCACAATATGTGGTCTTTGTTTACCAAACACATCCTTCGACGATTCAGACGAAGATGTTATCTCAGCAGCCCTGGGTTACGTCACTCGAGTAGTAGATATCCTCCAATACTATCTCAGTGTTCCACTTCCTTATCCTGTACAGGCTTACGGGTCAAGATCTCTCATACAAGACCTCATCTCCGTTCTAACAGACAATCAACGAACGTTCCCGTTGTACATGAAAGGCACAGTGCGATTTCGGTTTGATTATGGTGTATTTCTCCTGAACAAAAACATCCAATGCCTTGCCGAAAGCCAAGGACTCAGAGTACAGGATATCAGAGAAACGCTGCCAAATCTTAAATACATTCTCTACGTCTGTTCTGCTGGGAATACTGAACTACCAGCAAGGAGGGCAGGTGGTGTGAGAGGGCTTTTGCCTGGAAGATCCATAACGCCGCTGCAGTCGAGGAGAAATAGCACGGATAGTGGCATAGGAGATGCTGCGAGGCAGGCATTGGTAAATACAGGCCATGCTGACAGAGATGCTAGTCAGCCTACATTAAGTCTGCCGTTTGCTGGCGAACATAGACATAGCCTGAGGACTAGTGGACTAAGGGAAAATGTCCACAGATGACTGACGGGCAGCACCCATAGTATAATGTATAATAATGAGTAATGTATAAGACGTTGATTATGAGGGGTGACTTAACCAAATATTAAAAAAATAGTTCACAGTGCAAAGCACTCCTCTTCACTTGCTGTAAGCGCTCTCTCCAAGCGAAAGGGTTTATTAGGCCAGCTCTGGAAGCGCGACGTACAGTTCTCCCAGATATACATCCTCGTCCACCTAAAAGTTGAAGGCCGTGTATCAAGATATACTCTCAGGAATCTGCCTTCGGTTTTTAAGCTCAGACTGCCCATATTCGAATATACGAGTGGACCCTAGCATTTTTAAACACCTTTCTAACATCAACCAAAAAAAGTTCCAGTCTCCTGCGCAGATCAACCCAAAGCTCTAGTAAAGACCGCAAGATTAATATCAGATAGACCTCCACAAAAGTCCTCATAAACCCACATACCCAACTCCTTTAACTTAGGATCCTTCGGCCAACGATTAATAGGCCAATTATACACTACCTTCTTAATATTAACTAATCCCGTAGTCTCATACTGTGCTTCACAAAGTAACGGACTATATGCCGGACGGCCAACATACTCGCATCCCTCAACCATTAACTTGTCCCATTTCTTGAGAGTCGGGTTCTGTAGCCATGTATTATCACCATTCTGTGGTAGGAAAGGATTATCAAGTAATTCGATAAATCCACCTGGATTTAAATGCTCAAACGCTTGTTTGAAAACACTTGGCCAGTCTGCAAAAGAACCTATCTGGAAAAAATTGTGTTAACGTTTAATAACGCTTCATTCTGTTTATTTACTCACTATCATACGACTACGAATAAAATCAAACTTCTGTGTAAAATTTCAATCCTCTTCTAGATCATCAATCTGAAAAGTCACAATTTGGAGGAACGAAAATAGGTTGGATCGGACTCAAATCAATACCTATAACTTCCGATTCAGGGTGTTGGTCTGCGATGTCAATAGTCTAATTACCCATCCCATTACCTACGTCAAGTACACGATGAATAGTTTATTTTCCAAGATTAGTGCAACTGTTCAGACCTGCAGCAAGTAGTTCCAGTGAGTCGTTAACATTTTGACAGGCGATCAAAATCTTAAGCCGCAGTGGTATTTTTTCACTCAAGTTCAAACAATAGCCCAGAATTCTTGATAAGTTCTCTTCAAATTGAAAGAATTTGCACAGATATACATATCCATATACAAGTATACCTATCCCTGTACTTTCTGCTACTACACGTTATCACACGGTCGTGACTTCGCTATCAGATGAATGTCATGGCTTAGAAACGACACCAACATGTTGTTTCTAATGATTGGCTCCAAGGTCATATCTTTCTTATCCATTAACTTCCCTTCTCTCACTATAACACCAGATTCAATAGAAGCCACTAGAAGGTACAATCGAGAAGTAAGAATAATGTTGTTTACCTCACGTAAACGCAAAGAAAGTTAGAGTTTGTTTCTTAATTACAAAGGTACTGTAGGATGGGGAGATACAAAAACCTAGTAATGCAAACTGGGGTCCATATGGCTTCTGTCTGGAAGTGGGCAGTTTAATGCATGGTATTCATATCTGCATTACCATCAGAACTCAAGAAAAGATCCTGGCGGCACAATTTACTACAAATGGACTCGAAATACTCAGAAGCATTGTTATAATCAGGTGCAATCAAGAGAGAAGGTGAGGAGCAACAAGCACAATTTATCGTCGCTCAGTATTCATCTACGTACAGATATCAGGGCATAATCTAGAACATAATTTCATTCCGACGCTCTCAACAACGCTGCACAACCGCTGCAAAAGGGTATTATACTTCAAGAAAGGATATACAACCATATACATTTCCTATGCGTCGTTATTTCTGTTGTTTTATTCATCTAACAGCAAAGTCATAACTGTTTCATTACTGCGTTATCATTTATCATCCGAGGCCGTGTCCCGTCAAGATTCTCAAGTTTTTTTCTTGAAACTCATCAGTCGACTGAGCCCAGTATTTTTGTTACTCATGACCGACTGCTGTTCCTCAACATCATCATCTTCGTACCATAGTCTCGGCACCAATAATCGATACGGCATTGTAATCCCTGCTGGATCCTTCTGGCTAACTTCGATGTTCAAGCAGATATCTAAGCCTTCTTCCAAGTTGACATCATGACTCCTGTTATCTGCGGACACCCGTTGCTTCTCAGTCAGACCAGTGGGAGTTCTGTGAAATTTTGAACGTGCAAGACCACTAATTTGGGGGCTGCCGCCTGCAGCCGAAGTAGTGGCTTGATCAACAGGATGTGCTGGCTCTCTCTTATTGCGAGTAGTGAAATAATCTTCCTCTGGAGATTCTGGAGGTCCTCCAGCACCGCCTCGGAGACCCAGCCTCGGTGGTGGCGAGATATTGGTGTCATTATCTGTCTCAGTCTCGGATCCATAGCCATTTATCCCTCCATCATTCTGTTTTTTCCCTTTTCGCTTAAATAAATTGCCAGGCATGAAGTCTTTTCTCGTTAGAGATAACGTCCGCGTGAGAGTGCCGGGCCGCTGGGAGTCGGTTGATGAACGTCGCGACGTGAATGAAGGACGACGGTTGAAAAACCCAGGGTTTGACAGTGGCGGAGCCGTTGCATCGGGACGATAACTGGGACCACGAGAAGTAGACAAACGTCGAAGGATACCACGACGAGGTGGTGGACTCGGACTGCGCTCATCTGAAGGAGTACTTGGCGTGGGAGGTGGCGTCAATTCAGGGTCATATTCGCGAATCGAACACCAATTTCTGCGATTAAGCAGACGTTTGTTGTTGCGAGATTTACCATTAACATCATGAGTGAAGAGAGGAATCATGTCCTCATCGGTTTCATGATCTAGATGATGTACTTTGTTGCGTTTGTTAAGCACATCAGCTAGCATGTCTGGTGGGGGAGTATTGACAATAGCAGAAGAGATTATGTTGGGCATGTAGCGATGATCTCGGTCTTTCGGGATTTTGAGCTTGGGGTTAGAGTAGAACTGGCCGATGGCCGCTAGGTGGACATCGCCACTGCTGCAATCAGTAAAGCAGAACTGGCGAGGTTAGAATACACATACCCAAGGATAGTGACCCGGACAGATTTCTCGGCAGCCAAATCTTGCAACTCTTGTATAAACCAATTTCGCTCCTCCTTGTGGTTCCTGGCAGTCCAATGATCATCCAGGTCATCTAGAACCTCGACTCCGCCATCGAATTTATTGAGAAGGCCTTTGCCAAGTAGCCCGGCTCTTCCAAGTGCTTTAACTGGCTCAAACATTCTCGAGGTGAGGCTGTTCAAGGTTAATAAAGATTAGAATAACATGGCTAGGAGATTCTTACATATTCTCAAGCCACACCATTCGGGGATATGCGATGGGAACACCCAAGAGCACTATTAGATGTTTTGTTACGCCCTTAACAACATCCTTCTCGAGGCGAGTAAAGACCTTGTCGTATGTTTCCGCACTTACGACTTCATCACGCATCCTCTCCGTACGGCAATCAAGACCAAGGAACGCGACACTGCGACCGAGATGGGTGAAAATGCTTCTGCTTAATTCCGGTATGTATGGCCCAGGTTGAGTGCCAATAATCCAACTAGGCTCATTTTCCTCGCCCTCGTCAATACTGCTTTGATGCTGGAAGAGCATGTAATATTTGAAGGCTACCGAGCCAAGACCACACATGACCGGCGACCGCATATAGTGATCAGGATAGGAACCAAAGCCATCGATAATATCGTGGTCATCATATATATTGATCATCGGAATTTGTGAATTAGCAAGGCCAAAAAGTCCTTGCGAGAACCACATGGCGTATCGTTCAAGGTAGAAGCTCTCAAGCTCATCTTGCATCTCTGGAGTGAACGGTTGGCCTTCCTTATGAATTGGATTTCTGATATCCAGCCACTCTTTGAATATGGTTGTTCCCTCCATCACGGCATCATTGTAGATCTGGTCTCCTCCACCAAGCATCACATGGAATGGCCGAGTCTGATGCGTGTTCAAGACGTCGCGCCACATTGGATCTGGGCCGCTAAATTGATCAGGGTTGACGCTCAAGCTGAAACCATTGCAACTATGGAACATAATGTTCATAACCTGGTCACGACCAGGGACCCAAAAGCCAGTAGCAGGTCCTCGGTTGATTCGATACGCAATGCGTTGTTGCGAGTCCTTGAGTTCCACTTCAATATTGAACCTCCAGAAAGTAACACCTCGTTCAGCGTGGAGTCGGAAGCCTTTTACTTCTTTATACTTCCCAACCTTTTCTCCATCCAACTTGAACTTTTGAGCGTGGGCTGCGGAGGCTCCGTTCTTGTCGATCGTGCCATCAAGATTACTTCGTTGCATTTCAAATAAGCCATCATCAGACTCAACTTTGGAAAGATCTTTCTCTTCCTCAAGATGTTCCACAGGGCGAACATAAAGAGTCCTGCCATCCCGCCCAACCTTGGGCAGTCCTGCAATCGGATCAACATATTCTTGAGCAAGTTCATCTACTCCACCATCAACTTGTGCTGGAGGAGGAGGAAGTAAATCCATTGGCTGCAGGAATAATCGAAGGGTGGGAGCAAGTTCATAAGAAGAATATGCATCTTCGGTTACAATCATGACATTGCCTCTCCATATCTCTCGTTCTCTTGGGTGGGTTGCACTGCGATTCGATGGATTTTGGAGTCGTTCTCTGCGTAGGCCACAGTAGCGCAACGAGGGACCGCTTTTGAGGAACAATGGGGGTTTGAATCTTGTTGGAGCTACAACATCGCGTGCGGCCATCGGCCGCGTCGCATAAGTTAGCGTATGACCATAAATCCTATATGCTTTAGATTTTTTTAGATAGATAACGTTGAAATTGAATACAGAAAGAATGTCTAGACAAAGCTGGATAGGCTGGCTCTGGAATTTAGCCCGTGATGTCTGGGCGAGCCAGGACTTGTTGCTCCGCTGCCTCTTTTGCTTGTGTGACGCTACAATGTAGCTAATATAGCGTCGTGCATGCGGAGTGACAAGAACCGTGCTCTTCGTTCACTTCAAGCTGTAACAATCCTGGAAGGAAAACATCGTAGAAGCATCACTCGAAGGAAGACTGTGGAGGGGATAGTAGAGGTACTGTACCATTGGAATTATCATACTCTCCGTCATAGGCCTCGGCCTTACGTGGTTTAGTAGAACTATTTCGTCGTTTTCCTGAATGCCCAGCCTCCCACCATGCCTTATCTTTCTCTGACTCGTTCGTTTCTGGGACTGGAAGTGCATCAAGATTCAACAACGCCCCAGAAAGCAGCGCAACGCTCGCCTTTTTCCATTCATCAAGTCGTCTAGAGGGCACATAGGTACCACCTCCAGGTAGGTCATCATGATGGTGGTGTAGAATATCGGTAAGATGACGGTGATCATGTTTGTGACGTGGTGCATCGCCGTGGCTACCACTCCCAGGAACCAGAGAAGGTGGCACAGTATACTTAATTCCATTGACGGTTACAAGCTCCGTTCTCACCTCTTTGCCTGGTTGCCTCTGTCCTCTTTCAGGATCCATTGCCTCCGAACGGTCCGCATTTTTATCATACATTTGTTGGTTAGACAGCGCAGTTTTTGGATTCTGTGTTGGTGCTCTATTCCCAGTAAGTTGCTCTACCTTCTTGGTAGACCCACGTCGCATAGGTGTGACACCCAGATCCTCTTCAGGTCCAGAATCGAGAGTCTCATTGGGACGACCTGCTGGCTTGGAATAGGCAATTGGAAGCCCTTCTCTTCTTTCAGGACCAGAACTCCCAGACGGCTTTCTTGGTGCAGCCTGTTTAAGATTTCTCTCCGCTTCGTTTCGGACATTATGCCACAGATCTCCAGGAGGTTCTTTCCTAAGTTTGTTGCTTCCACTGCGGGCGAGTCCGGCACCTGCAACTCCACCTGCAATGGCAGACCGATCACGAACACTTGAGCTACGTTGGGGTGCACTGGTTTGCTCAACTTGTTTACCGTTATCGATACTTCCGTTCCGTGTCTGGTGATCAAACTCTCTCCCATTATTAATAGGCATAGCAACAGAGGGAGTTGTTCGCTGCACAGTACCACTGCGATGAAGCTGATCATTATGTGTCTTACTAACGTTTCGTACCAATCCGGTATCTGGCAAAGTCTGAGGCTCTATCTCGTCGGATGGTTTAACGGCAACAGGCCGATTTCTAAAGCGGACTGAATTCTCATTCGAGCGTGAGCCGCTTCGTCCAGATTTGCCTTCCCTGAGAAGAAGTTCGGCTTCCTCAACGCGTGCTCGCTTTTCCTCCTTGGTGATGCTGTCAAGCGTCAGTTCGAGTCTCTGGAGTGGAGACCTGTCTGGTGCCCACTCTCTGTATCGCTTTTCTTCGGCTTCTGACAATGAACCCTTCCTTTGTGATGATTGTGCTGTATTATATTCAGGCCTTTCCCGCCTGGAACCCACAGTCCCACTTCGTCTAACATTTCTACCGTTCGTATTACCGCTTCTATGCTCGCCGCGCTCTCGTTTGGCGTTATCTATTTGAAGCTCGGGGCCGAAATAGTCTTCAGGCGTCTTTCCATTGGGATTTCGAGATGAGTTCGACGATGAGTTCGACCTAGTAAGAGGACCTTCGGCTTGGGGCTGCTTATAACTAAGTGGTGGTGGTGGTCGCGGGGCATCTGGAGCAGCTGGCGGTGGGATCACACCGATTTCTTCGAAGCCTTCTCTATTGCGACTCTCGCGCCGTCGTCGTCTGTCCAGATACTCCTTGTTGCCATCCAGTTGTGCTGAAGGGTAAGGCGCACCGTATTTATAAGATGTAGGTCTCGGTGCTAGTCCCTCTCCACGGAAACTCGAGGCTACTGGAGACGCAAACGGGCTCTGCGTCGAGGCTGTGGTTGTCGTAGCAGTTGTCTGGGTGGACATTCGATTCTGTCTTGACTGTGACTGGGAATTCTGTGACGGGACTTCGTCTCCTTTCGTGTTGATCGATAGCCTTGGGGGGTCCTCATCGCGCCTGACGGATGATGTGCGAGTGACGTTTGGAGGGGGTAACTTTCCCCAGTATGGAGCTTGCGTTGCCATAGCTGTACCTTGACATGCAAGCAATTGGCTTTCGTATGAGCTATACTTGCAGTCTATGCAGGAACAGCTATGGGGAAGTTGGAAGCTTGCTTAGGGGTATACTACCCCAGTGGCCCGTCGCTCACGGCGCAGTGTTAGCTGTTGAATTTTGTCGGCCAAAATTTCAACGTCGTCATGAGTTGCGGTGTATGCGCCGGGAAGCTATTCGAAGCACTTACAACGGCTAGAGAGAAATAAAAAATTGAAGATACATGATTAGTCAATGGACAAAATATCCAATAGCTCAGACTCAAACTCCAGAGCGTGGTAGAGAGAATGCGTCTCTACAGTAGGTAGAGATATATGAGGTGGTTGGGACTGGCCCAACTTCACACACACAGCTTCACAGCTTCACCTGCAGGTGTCTCGTCTCGTATCCAACCATCTTCAAACTCAGGTCATCGTCCAAAAAAGCAGGTTTCGGCTCAATAATTGTAACCTGAAGTGTCGGGCACCAACGAGGCTGAAGGCTTTTGCTTTTTTTGCCTAGGTAATTTTTAGAATAATAATAGCCACGGTAGCCTAAGAGAGTGCTTACTCGTACGCCTTCGTTTAATTTTCCACTTGCCGTTCACTTCAGGGTTCTTAAAGTTCTAGCGTGCTGTGGCTGTGGCGTCCCCGGCTGGTCTGCTGCCACCGTTCAGGCATAGTCCGCTGCACCCGCTTACTACTATTGACCCGCTTTGTCTGTCTGGCTAGAGATCCTCAAACATCCGCCCAGGCTTAACGTGGCCTTGCTCCCAAGAAGAGAGTTCGCCTCTTAAGAATCTCGAAACATCACATCTGAACTATCTCCTGTACTTCAATTACTACTACCACTACTCCCAAAGAGACCACTTCATCTTCTTGTTGCTGTTGCGGAATGATGTTGCTGTCCTAACGAATTTTGTACGACTTCCATACAATAATATACGTCGCTGACAGGCTGAATACGCTCCAGCTTTCGAAACAAAAACACTTTGTCAATGCGCCTGCTCTGAACATTATACCATCTGCCGTTAAACTTCCATTTGGGGGCGAGTTCAACATATTCGCCTTCTCGAACGCGCTTCATTCACGATGAGATTACGCTCCGTTCTTGGTTTGGTAGGCCTGAGCTGTCTAGCCACGGCCTCGAATTTGAAGCCACGAAATTACGATGCGCAAGATTATTATGTTCTCCATCTCGACCCAGCCGTAGAACCTTCACAGATCGCAGTCCGGTTAGGACTAACCCACGAGGGCCAATTGGGCGAGTTGCAAGACCATCACATCTTCTCCTGCCACAAGCAAGACTCGGATGTCGTACACACAGCTTTGAAGGAACGGCGGAGGCGGAAACGAGCTCTAGGCGACTCAGACCCTCTTGATAGTGTTAAATTCGCACAAAAGCAAAAGCTAAAGAGTCGAATGGAGAAGAGAGGGTTAATGCCCCCAAGAGACGCTATGGGCGAGGTTTTGGAGAGACAGGATGCCCCTGTGGAGGCGGCTTTAGAACGACAAGCTGAGGTCGCGAGAACCTTAGGTATCAGTGATCCCATTTTTAACGAGCAATGGCATTTATACAATCCGGTTCAGGTGGGCCACGATGTGAATGTCACCGACGTATGGATGCAGGACATCACTGGGAAGAATGCTATCGTAGCAATCGTGGATGATGGGCTGGACATGTACAGTGACGATCTGAAAGCGAATTACTACGCTGAGGGATCTTATGATTTCAATGACAATACTTTAGAGCCGAAGCCTCGACTTTCCGACGACAAGCATGGTACACGCTGCGCAGGAGAGGTCTCTGCAGTCAAGAACAATGTTTGTGGAGTAGGAGTCGCTTGGGATTCAAAAATTGCAGGAATTCGAATCCTCTCAAAATTGATCACAGATGCAGACGAAGCTGTGGCCATGAATTACGCTTTTCAACACAACCAAATTTATTCATGCTCTTGGGGTCCCCCAGATGATGGACGATCGATGGATGCCCCTGGATTGCTCATCAAGCGAGCTATGTTGAACGCCGTTCAAAATGGTCGCGGAGGTCTAGGATCTATTTATGTGTTTGCATCTGGAAATGGTGCTGCTAATGAGGATAATTGCAATTTCGACGGCTACACAAACAGTATCTACAGTATCACGGTTGGGGCTATTGATCGAAAGGGTCTTCATCCGTATTACTCCGAGAAGTGCTCGGCACAGCTCGTTGTGACATACAGCAGTGGAAGTGGAGATGCCATTGTAAGTCAATTCTAAGGATTTGGACAAATTTACAAATTTACTAACGGATGCCCAGCACACCACGGACGTTGGCACAAATGCTTGTTATTCAGGCCATGGTGGAACATCTGCAGCTGCACCGTTGGCAGCAGGTATCTTTGCTCTCGTCTTGGAGATCCGCCCAGACTTGACCTGGAGAGATATGCAATACTTAGTCATGCAAACTGCTCTTCCTGTGGATATCGATTCTGGAGAATGGCAGACAACCTCAATTGGAAAGAAGTTCAGTCACACTTTTGGATATGGAAAAATAGATACTTGGGCAACTATCGAGGCTGCCAAGACCTTTAAGAATGTCAAGCCGCAAGCTTGGTTCTATTCTCCCTGGATTCACGTCAATCAAGCGATCCCCCAAGGAGATGAAGGGTTGGCAGTTTCTTTTGAAGTTACTGAGGCCATGTTACAAGCTGCCAATCTAGAGCGTCTTGAGCATGTTACTGTTACTATGAATGTGGATCACACAAGAAGAGGCGATCTCAGCGTGGAGCTCATCAGCCCCGACAAGATTGTCAGCCATCTTGCTGTAACACGTCGACTAGATGCCGCAAATTCTGGCTACGAGGATTGGACTTTTATGTCTGTGGTTCACTGGTATGCTCTCCTAGCTCCCTTCTTTTGTTCTCGTTTCTAATACTATAAATAGGGGTGAATCTGGTATTGGTACCTGGACCATCATGGTCAAGGATACTGTCGTAAACGAGCACAACGGAACTTTCACAGACTGGCATCTGAAGCTTTGGGGTGAGTCAATTGATGCTGAAAAAGCCACCCTTCTTCCTATGCCAGAGGAAACCGACGACGACAACCATGCCGATATAATTTCCACCACTACTATTAGCGGCACAACGACATCGATCACTCCACCTGCAACGGCCACTTCCCTAATGGCAAATCCAACCGACCACCCTGACCGCCCCATCAATTCTAAGCCCAGCGGTACCGATGACGAAACTACTCCGGTATCAGCATCAGCAACCTCTAGTCCATCTGCTTCCACCACCGCTGCTTCTTCTTGGTTGCCATCATTCTTCCCTACCTTTGGCGTTGGCCCAAAGACCCAAATCTGGATCTACGGTTCTTTAGGCTTAATTGCACTTTTCTGCGGAGGTCTTGCCGTCTACTTTTACCTTGCACGCCGCAAGCGTATTCTCAACAATCCCCGCGACGAATGGGAGTTTGACCTCCTTGAAGAGGACGAGGCAGAGGGTCTCGCTGGAGGTAGAAAGAAGGGTGGTAAGAGAAGAGCAGGAGAGCTATATGATGCGTTCGCAGCAGGTAGCGAGGATGAAGATGGGGACGCATTCAGTGATCTCAGCGAGGGAGAGGAAGAAGCACGCAGGCACGGATACAGAGATGAGGGGAAGGATCCTAAACATGTCATTGCTGATGATGATGACGAAAGTGATGTTGAAGGAGGCAATGAGA
The DNA here is from genome assembly GCA_022190145.1 of Pezicula rhizophila. NCBI lineage: Eukaryota > Fungi > Ascomycota > Leotiomycetes > Helotiales > Dermateaceae > Pezicula > Pezicula rhizophila. Next base: position 21,257 of record JAJONI010000384.1, read on the forward strand.
AGATCGGACAACATGATCAGCTCATCGGTGGAAAGTAAACGAGCTGTCCGTAGATGCAAAAGTATGGGTTAGGTTCTGATGAGAGGACTTTAGGCTTAGGCGCTTGGATTGTTTTAAATTCTATATTAGAAGTCAATGGGACCTGAATTTGTATATCTTGCATAAACCAATCGATCATTCATGATTACCAACGCTGATACTTGGCTAGAAGATGATAGCAAAGATTTCAGAATAACAGAAAATGTAGCCGACTGACTTATGGTCCTCGTTTAGGAACATGATGCAGGTTAACAATTCGTCTACTAGGATTAGTTTAAGTAACTGGCTTGAGTTGAGTAACTAATCTAGACTGGGTAACTAACCTGGGCTGGGTAACTGACTTGGGCTGAATCACTAGCATAGACTAGGTAATTTGTGAGGATGTTGTTACTTTCAACGTCACCTGATCCACGCTTCAAGTTCAGATGGCTATGTATTTCATTTAGTCTAAACACTCGTTTTACAAGCCCTCATTTGGATAACCATCTGGTTGTTTATCGTACTTCCACTCAGTTCCTCCCATAAACTCATCTGTGCCATTAACGGAAGAATTCACTGTCAGGCATGATGCAAATAATGCTGGCATCAGAGTCACTTTCGTCTTCATCGTGAGTTCCGCTGGTGTCTGTTTCGGCCGGCTCCTGAGTATCAATTCCTCCAGATAGGGTTTCCTCCATTCCATGTCCCAATGCTTCCGGTGGTTCGTAGTCATCATCCTCGACTTCGGTGATTCTGGACATAGATCCTTCGTTTCCAGTCCTGGATGTTGATAGTACTGTGTAACCGTAATCACGTCCAACGTCCATCATCGCAAGCCAATTCAACTCGATATACATTTTAGTAAAGTCCCTGTCGAGCCAGTACAACTTTCCCGGGAAGAACAACCATTTTTCAAGGTCCGGTCCGATGAGTCTCGATGTGTCCTTGTAGTGATATCTTACCTCCACTATTGTCAAATCAGATTGATGGAAATGACTACCCTTAGCCCATAATGGCTGGGCAGTGGAGGACTCAATTTTCTCTAGCATACCCATCGTATACTCATTGTCGGCCCCAAGACAGTCTCTAAAACCAGCATAAGCTCGAATACCAAAGATACGCGAACGTTCGACATCACCCTGGGCGATACAGATTTGCCAAGCAAGATAATAGACTTCGGCGTGACGACTATCTCTCGTGTCCATTCTGTTTCTTAGATATTCAAGTCGGTACACCTTCAACATAGCATATTCCGGGAAATGAATGATTTTGTCAGGGTTGACAAGGTCCTTGCAGAGTTTTTCGATGAGTGCAAAGCGGCTTGAAGTGTTGGCAAACGATTTCTCGTTGCCATCACGGCACACGGATTGACACGCACACTCAAAGTTAAAATGCTTAGCCATCATCTCACGTCTAACCTCCCAGTGCCATCTGCGTTGCCAATAGTTGATGGTGATCTCTTCGCCGACATTGATGTTTCTGACAGCGTACACACGTCCTTCCTTTGTCCTATCGTTGAAAGAATACTCGGAGTTAGGCGAGCAACCTGAAGTCATGTTAGTACTGCTTGACCAAGATGATGATATACTGAATTGAACTTGTGTATGATGATTACACGCCAAAATATGCTAGCCAAGCCCGCGAATACGTCGGACAGGATCGTGATAAACATCGCAAGTGAGAAGGGAAGTACTTACTGTGGTTCATTCGAGCGAGCTTAAGAAAAACCGCAACCTCCAAACTATTGGTGCCAAATGTAGTGCTGAGTGACAAAGAGTTTGCTCCAAACGTATCGACAAAGGCCAACTTCGCTTCACCTCGAGGATTGTACAATGATAGAAACTCACGCTGTCTCTCCTTGGGCATTGCGGCGAGCGACTTTCGGATATCGTCGTTTTCTTGAATATCGAATGTATCATTGAGATGCGGCCTATCGTAATGGCGACGGTCGCGGATAATGAATGGCGTATCTACCGCAATAAGGTCCCCTCGTCTGATCTGTTCAGTAGCCACACTACCAAGGCACTTCCGTCCACCAATTTCCTGGCCAGGGTACTTCTTTCCAACGTCGACGACCTCATACTTGCGTGGCTGACGGGGACTCGCGGTGCACCGCATAATTGCAGGTTCGTCGAGAAGGTTTGAATGCTTGCGAGAGAGATGTAGGTTGGAAAGAACGTCTCAACGACAAGTAGTAGTTGGGATGAGATTCCGTTGTTCACAGATCTTGAAGGGTTGGGTTGTGTTGTGAAAGAGAAATGGTTCGTGAGGAGCTGAGAGAGATTTTATCTAGGCAACGATGGCGGTGCGGTGACTCAGTGAAGGTGACGACTCAGCGGAGGGATAATATTACAGTAAAACCTCTTCTACTTGAAGTAGAGAAATGACTTCTAGGTGCGAACGTCCCTGCTGTATTTGTTTGCTTTACATTTGCAAAAATATGAGGTATAGTATAAGAAGAGTCAGGTTTATTTTTATTATTTCTGCGGTGATCTATATGGCTAAATATATTCTTGTTTTATTGCTTTTAAGGTTGAATTTAAATCGTTTTTGGGCTATGTAAGAAACCTAGGAAAGCCGTAACAATTAGTAGGAATATAACTGCACCTATAGTTCAATCCGGCAGTTTTAGTGTTCTACGTGATCCTCAATATAAACCTCTACCTATGTGTAAATACATCATAAGACTCATTACGAGTGAGGAGCGTAGTGATTTTTTTTACGCGAGCAGCAAGCTAGCGGCTAAGCGATCGCTACTAATCGATTCTTTAATTTCTGAAAGTTAAGCGATGAGCAAGTGTCGTAACAAAAGTTTCACCCTTTTTCACAGGCCAGCTTACCAGGGTAGGACAGGATGGTATTCCGATACCCTCACCAATATTCACATTGGCCGATGTGTAAAAGTTCATATTGGAGCACTATTTCCTATTCAAAAATTTTAGGGAAGTTCGATGTTACCTTATGTTTGAGCTGCTCTTAACATAACTGCCAGAAACTTTAGACTAGGAAGACTGTAAATGAAGAGATATTGCCGATGATTCTAACAAACTTTAAATCAGCTACCTGGATTAAGTTGCTCGAATCAAGTAGGTTACTGAATTCAAATAAGCCCCAGGTGAGATGGCTTTTGTCTTGAAAGGAGGGCATCTCACTTAATTTAATTGAAAAGATGGTAAAGACTGTATAGTATAGTATAGATCGTTATATTAATAGAGAAGTATAGATAATAAAGCATGATGTTTTCATGGCTACGTTGCTATCTCAGCGTTCAAAGTCACAGTCACAAAGGAGCGCAGTAATCCACTAGAATTGATTCAGGTAGCTTTTTATGAAGTTCACTTTTCTCTATTATAGAGGCTCTCTTAATTTGAGGAACTCTCTTGGGTAGACTATCATCATCTTGTTTGTCCCGGGTAACTCTTTTTATCCACCACCGAAGGAACTTTAAAGCCACTATGCACCTTGGTTTCTATCCCAAGGAAGGTCCTCGTCAGAACCCGACGCACAACGAAGAAAAAGTCTGGAGTCAGAGGATTGCTGTGGCCCCATATAAGATCCTCAAAAGTACTATCCCATGATCGTCTCCCTGGAGCCAATATACTCAGCCTAGTATTATCGACTAACAAATTATTCCGAGCGTAGTGCTTTTGGTGCCACCAATTCTCGATCAAAGTCATTCACTTCCAGATCCACGCTAGCCACTCTCGCCCATCCATAGTCTCCCTTCCTATCAGCCCACTCATAGCGCAAAAACCTATAGCGATAGGCACTCTCTCAGGGAGTTTGGCGATTTCTTCAATGATATTTGCTCCGTCTGTAGATAGGAGAGCAGAATCTAGTGTAGAAAAGAGTATGAGCAGAACACAATAAAAACCGGCGAGTAGAGTTGCATGTTCGAAATCGTTGAAGCTTTTGATATTGTATCGTTTGTGGGGCGTCACCCCTAAAGTACCTCGAAGACCTTTTCTTCATGTTTAACCCATTTTAAAGGGTGGGACAGGCTCTCTTCTTTCTGGTGGGCAGCATCCTAAAGTTCAGTCAGTTTTTTTCATTCCAAGCACATGCATTAAGGCTCGCTGCTTCTTACATCACCAATAGCTTCCAATCCATATTCGCCATCGTTGTTGACTACAGATATCCACTCATACTTGAAGGTAGCATGCGCAGGTGCTGGTACCTTGTCAGGCGAATGAAGGAATTCCTGGAAGAATCCGGAGTGTAGTTTCAGAATGATAGAAGTAACATGACAGATCTTAGCAAAGACCGTAAGGCGTGTGTCCACAATGAGCTTGAAAACAGTGACAGTCTTGGGTGGTTTTCAATATACCATGTCTACCAGTTAACAAACGCCTAAAAAGACAACTAATTTGGTAATTTATAGGCTCTACATAAATAAAAGAGTAAAATTTACGATGGGTGATTAGAACGGACAGCTTTTCAGTTAAAAAATT
>JAJONI010000385.1:8971-25698 GCA_022190145.1 Pezicula rhizophila
ATATACAATACGATATGTATAGTATATCATGAGCCTCGTCGCTAAGGCGGGCATCCCCGCCCAAGCGAAGAGGTTGGCGGAGGAGACGCCGCTTGGAGCCTTGTTATCCCACTTTACAATTGTTCAATTCCTTCCTTATCACTGCCAATAATGATCGCAGTTGCTTGCGACGAGGGTCTTCGCGGCAAAATGAGTTAACGTTGAGTTTGGTCGGCACATGGAACCGCTCCACCACGTGTGTACTTCCGTCCAAAGCTCGAGGCATGTCGGACACATAGTCCGACAATATCGATATCTACCTAAAAGGTTACCAGCAAATGTAGGGTACTATCGGCGACTACTTCCAATTATATATTTCACATTGTAACGCTAGCTTGGCCGTGAGAGCATTAAGTCGTCACTCTATCTTACAAGGTATCTAATCAGGATGCTTAGTTACTCATCGTAAGGCCTTGCACGAGTTTGGCTCTTACAAGAATTATGTTATTAGTTGTTTTATTTAATAAGCAGAAGGTGGTGGAGCCTAACAGTGGACCTAATACTAAGTATTTATAGTTCACTGCGCTGTCAATAGAACACATTGTCGTCTGTTACTTGACTAGAGAGATAATAGTCCTGTTACCATGGGAGAAGCAACAGACATCCAAGCCTCGTTCACGGCTATTACGCAGGAGCGATTCGGCTTCCCCAAGCAGGACGGCTACTCACTGTCATACTGGCTGAGGGGCGTACAGGGCGACCCTCTGCTAGACCATCGGACGACGCCCGAGTTGCCTCTATCGGCAGACATTGTTATTATCGGCTCTGGAGTAAGTGCACTGCTAAGAGCCGTCGGATAGCTGGCTAAGAGCTTTTTCCAACAGATGACAGGGACGTCGGTTGCAAAACACTGCCTTGCAACCTGGCCGGATAAGAGAGTGGTGGTGCTGGAGGCCCGCGAGTTCTGCTCTGGCGCCACTGGCCGCAACGCTGGCCACTGCAAGCCCGATCAGTACCGCGGGTTTAAAGAGTACGAAAAGATGTTTGGCACCCAGCAAGCCCTCCAAGTGCGTCTCGAAGTCTACCAAAGCCTAAATATTTCTGACGAGACATTACAGATTCTGCAAAACGAGCAGCAGACATGGTCTGACGTGGTACAATACGTCCGCGAAAATGACATTGACTGTGATTTCTGGGTAGGCGACACGCTGGACGTCCCAGTGACTCCAGAGGTGGCAGATATCGCAAAGGATGCGTTCGAACGTCTCAAGGCGGCCGGCGGCAAGGTGGACCATATCAAGGTCACCCACGACCCGGCCGAGGCAGCAAAGGTCCTGAAGAGGATCGCCAAGTCCATGTGCTAAAGCTAACATACATGCAGATATCTCGTATTAAAGATGCGCAGGCATGTTATGCCTGGCCTGCATCAAGTCTGTATCCCTGGAAGCTCACGGCGCACATAATGCGTGACAACTTGAAGAAAGGTGTCAATCTCCAAACCCACACCAAAGTTATGCAAGTGAAACAGTCCCTGCAAAGCCCAGAGAAATGGGTCGTTGAAAGCGAACGTGGCGAGATCGAGTGCTCGCAAGTCGTCCACGCAACAAATGCATATAGTTCCGCACTCGAGCCGTCCCTACGTGGACTTATTCGCCCTTCGCCTCACATGTGCAACAAGGTCGTCCCGTCTGCGGACTTCGCGGGCTCTAAGGGCCTCCAAAACTCATATGGCGTTCTACTGCCACATGGGGCAATGTTCAGCATCAACCCGCGGTCCACCGCTGATGGCATAGTCCTGTTCGGCGGCAGCAACCCGGGCCAACAGAAATTTGAAAAGTGGTTGGAAGAGCACCCTGAGAGATGCATCGATGATGGCCTGTCAGACTTCAAATCCGTGACTGAGGCCGTCCAGGAGTTTACAAAATGTCAGTTTCCAGGATGGACAGACGCTACTACAGGTCCATACGACTACAGCTGGAGCGGTATAATTGCATTGGCAAGTCAATCATCCTGCATAACGCTGTTTCTCTCCTAAACATGCGCTGACTGTCGGCTAGAGCGAGGATGGCGTGCCGTTCGTAGGAGAGTTGCCCGGATTGCCCGGTCAGTGGGTTTGTGCTGGTCACCACGGACAGTAAGTTTCGAGAGCCCCTTCCGACCCATTGAATATCCATAGCGTTCCCATGGCTAACAACATGGTTATTTTAATCTGACAGCGGGATGGCGCGCATCTTCACCGCAGCACCTGGGTTGGTCAAGCTAATGGACGGGAAGCCTTGGTCAAACACCCAGCTGCCGGACGTCTACCAAATCACTCCGGCACGTATCAAACAGATAAAGCAGGGCAAATTGTCAAATATGGTAGGCATAGAGGATTAGGTATGAAAACTAATCACTGGCTTCTCCAGAAACCAGCATGCGAAATACAGATGGATTATATAAGCACTCCAATTTTACCGAGATCACGTGTTTACCCCTATCCTAACATTGTGTTCCTCTATTTGACATAAATAACTGCCAATTACGTGGCCGAACTTAGGTTAACTTAATAATGATTAAAGTATAGAAGAGGGATTTTGCGGCGAATAAACGCTTGTCATTTGTTACTGTAATTGTGCCGAACTTAGTCTAGCTGAGGTCGAAGGGTCCTTCTTATCTTGCCCCACTCTTCTAAAGTTCTTCGTATAATATTATCACAATGAGACTAACAACTACTACCGGTACATCATAATATTTCCATTGCCCATATCTAAATTTATAGACACGGCCATACAAATTCTGCCCAAACTATACCTATCCCACTCAAGTGATGTCTACTCATACTGCCCAGCCACGGTCCCGATTCGCTAAGCGTACTCAACCATCCTCCCCAAATGTCACAGCTTGCATTCGTTGTCGACAGAGAAAGAAGAGATGTGATCAGAAAATGCCCGTAAGTTTCTTTTTCTTTTTTTTTCTAAGAAGGTCTCTAAGCCCCCTAATTACAAGCTTAGTTGACAATTGATTCTCTGGGCACTAGAGGTGCAGCTTGTGCGAGAGTGCACAGGTTGATTGTGTTATACATGATGCAGTCATGAAGAGAACGGTCCCAAGAAGGTAAGCGTCTTGACCATCGTCCAAATTGACGGACCAACTACTAATTTTTATCCTATTATAGCTATGTGTATAATCTTGAGGAGCGCGTTGCATTTCTTGAGTTGAAGCTTCGAGAACATGGCATTCAAGAAGACGACACAACCACCACTACATCATTACCATATGAGGTCGTCTCACTGTCTCAACTACCTTCACCGGTCGTAGTAGCTGAGATCACACGTGAAGCGCCATCTGTAGACCATGTCTCAGCAGCACAGAAAACAGTGGATGAGGTTCTGAATCTAGTGCAACACAGCGCTAAACAGGAGCCCGTATTTTCCAAACTTCTTTTAGCCGAACTTATGAGACCTGAAAGGACTCGTCGAGTAGCACGAGTATGGGAGCCTCAAACCCCTCAAGAAGTTAATCGTCTATTCGATATGGTCAATGACTTGGATACTTCTTTAGCACCACTCCCAGACAAGAAAGGAGCTCAATACCTCACAAAGATATATTTCGAGTTTGCTAATGACTGTTACCCGTTGCTGCATGAACCAACATTTCGAGATAAATTAGAGCAACTTTATAAGGCATCGGAACCAGGGAACATAGCTGGCCCTAATACCGGCCACAAATCTGGACTTACTGTTTTCTTTGTCTTCATGGTGTTTGCGATGGCCCTTTTGGTATTGCAGAAAAACAATGCGACAGGAGTTCCAACGTCGCTCTGTGATCGCTATCACAAAACAGCACTGAGAGCACTAAAAGAAGAAGGGTTGCCTGCTAATGTTGAGGGGGTGCAAGCGCTTCTTCTGATTGCACAATATTCATATCATCATCCAAATATCCACGGAGTCTGGAAAACGATCGGTATGGCTCTGCGTCTTTCTGTGGAATTGGGATTGCACCAAGACCCACCCGTTGGAAAGCTAGACTTTTTGACGCTAGATACTATGAGACGGACCTTTTGGGTTGCTTACTCAATGGATCGGAATATTGCAATTGCTTCAGGGTTGCCATCCTGCTTATCAGACGGCTCAATCACTGCGAAGGTAAGTTAATACTTCTTTATACCCTATCATATGCTTATATTGACTTCCATTTAGTTCCCTACTGATATCGATGATGAATTCATCAAATCAGATGGTATAAGTGATCCTAGCATAGCTTCACGAGGATTGAAGAGTTTTAGCATCTACTTTTTCCGCTATAGACAGTTTCAGTCAGAGATTCAGACAATTCTTTATGAGGAGAGATGTCCGGCACTCCCTCCTATAGATTACCAACAATGGCAGAAAGGCATGCATGAACGACTCAAGGCGTGGTACGATTGCCCCCCGAAAGATCATCTACCCGGAAAGTCAGAGCTAAATACTGTTATAAAACCGGACGTTTGGGAGCTTGCTTTCCATCGCGCTCTATTAAATCTATACCATCCATCACCTAGGATTCCTTCTCTATCCGAGCCAGCGTTACTAGCACTTGCTAAGTCCTCGTGCAAAGTGATCCAACTTTACCGATTATTTTTCCTGGAAAACAGGGTGACGATATTCTGGCAAGCTGTAGAAAATCTCTTCTCAGCAGGTACTGCATTATTATTTTGCTACATCAACTCTGAACAGGTCCAACAAAGTCTTAATCTTCAGTCACTCGAAGCAAATATTCATACTTGTTCATCTGTTCTATGGGGGATGGTAGAGCGGTTTCCTGCTTATAAAGCAAAACGAGATGCATTCGATATCATTGCCACAAAGACCCTGGCTGATCTCAATTCCAATGCCGAAATCAGAGATAGTTTATTAGACATCAACTTTTCTCGAACCAATCCCGGCGCGCCAGGCCACAATTACCCACTCTCTGGTGGATGGAATAATGATGAGAACGACTTCTCATCTCCTCCCTTCACTGCACAAACCTCATCAATGAATGAGGGAGCATCGCAACCTCCAATAACATCAACAACTCCAGTTGCCGACGAGACTATCCAAACTGAGCAATCTCAAGCCAGCAACATGGACTCATCTAATTCATATACACCTCAAATTTCCAATGAAAGCACCCAGCGATTTTTCGATCTCAATGAAATATCGATTGACTGGGAAGCTTTTGAGAATGCAAATGAGTTTATACCTTCAACATGGCTCTAAAATAAAATCAATCACCAATGAGACATTGATTGCCTGCTCGAGGTTGATGTATGACGTCTAGACAAGTGAATGTAACAGTCGTTAAATCGATTGATGTGCTAAGCAAGGGAGCAGAGCTTCTTCTAGTGCAGGGCGGGCGATGTTTGTTGTATGTGTCTTAGGAGAGCCCTCGAGCTGCTTTGTACGACAGATACATAATTCCGTCAAAGTAGTGCTCTTGTTGATACGATGCTTCATCTTTCTTAGAATGAAGGAAGCAGAGGAATCAAGCCTGGCTACATACTTCTGTTGTGTTGCAGAAATCCAGGCTCGTAACCGTGAACCCTCGAGCACAACAAGTGGGATAAATGGAGTGTTGGTGCGAGACGCTGAATTGTCTAATTCTGAAAAATTAGTGGAGGTAGTAGGCCTTTATGTACAAGAGCTACGCATCAATTCGAGCCTGATTTCCATACGAAATAAGGCATTCCAGATGTAACAGCATTGCACGTGGAGTGCTACAATTAAAAACAGGGTTGCCAGAGGCCTGAGCCAAAGGCTTGAAAAAGAGGAAGTAATTATGGCCGTTTTGAGGAGATACTCCGACATGTGACACATTAGCTCACATTGAGTGAATGTACGTGATATGTGCTAACGAGTTCATGGATCACTTAACTGTGTTTTTGGAATCCAATCTCTGACGTTCAGCCCAAACAGAATACTTCGAATAAACAGCTCCAATAAACGGTGTTTCTAATCCAGTTCTCTGACACCGTAGAATCAAGCGCTTCGAGTTTATTAAGAGAATCTTTATACTCGGTAATAAAGGTCGTAAGGTCTTCGAAACGGATAGTTTCGTATGTCATTGGATTTTGAGAGTAGTTCTTGTGGGAAATAGTTCCTGATTTAGAGCGCAGTTGGCATTGACTTGCGTCGCTCATGAAGAGCGTGTTTGATGATATTGTTGTTAAAAGATTGAAAGATCAAAAGAGTTGAGTGCGTAAAAGACAAGGCCTTTCAGTTGCTCTCGTCTAGAGAACTCTCTTTAATCTACAAATATGGCAACAATAATGCTTGTGGAAATAATAGTATAGGACGCCGCAAATTAGGATTTGCAGAGTAAACCTTAGAGTTCAATTTTATGGGTTCCTCTTTAAAGAAATATAGTTGTTATAACTAGAATTTGTAACAAAGACGTACACTGCAGGACTTGTTTAAGAAGGTACAGTGGCTAAAGTCCTTGTGGCATTGAACCTTGTGGAATATTTTGAGGAGTGCGTAAGGTTGAATAGGCACTTATTATACTATAAGATAGACAGAATATTTTGCCTTACTAAGATTCAGCTTGAAAAGCTCTAAGGCTTATAGCCAAGATGTTATATATGTTAAGCAGGAGCTTAGTCTCCTAAAAGAGACATATATAATCACCAAAAAGGAGTTAGAAGATCTAAGAACGAAGCTCGACGAAGCTAGGTCTAAAACTAAGATACGTACAAGCCGCATCGAAACTAAGAAAACAAAACCCAAGAAATAAACCCAAGAGTTAGCAAAGGCAGTTAAGGCTTAGAAGGACGGATTATAGAAGCGCCTCAACGCAAAAGGTAAGACTAGAAAGGACCAGAGGGTTCATTTAGAGTTTCAACTATACCGGCTACCTTCTTAATATAATTTCCGATAAAACTTTCTATAGCAAAGAATTAACAACACAACCTCCCCCTTAAAAACACTCCTTCCCCTATTTTAAAAGTAAATATTCTAGTATAGCACCTCAACACAAACTTCACAACACAAATCACCTATTTTCTAAATTCTAAATAGAACGAGTAACCCACGTTGGCCGCCACTAGGTTCTAACTCGTCCTAAGTTATCACCTCATCATAATCCTTGATTGTGTGGGTGGTTGATCATTGCGACAGAGAAATCGAGTTGAAGTTAGGGGAAGGGCTATATACAAGAACATACACAGGGTGGGGTCTTAACAGCGAATAGATGCTAAGTATGGGAATATCTCATTCCTAAATTGAATTCTATATTCTTAAAGCTTCGGATCTCAATACAGGTTCAAACTACAGCACCTAGGGTCTAGAGAATGAATAGACTTTATAACATAGAAGTAGCTGCTATAGTCCAATGGACGAAGAGATCGAGCTTTACGTATAGCCACTAATCCTTATAGCAAGTCATTTCATATTGTGAAAGACGTCTTGGTTTTGAAAGAGACTGAGACAGAATGTACTTTCTTTGGTTTCACTTATATTCTTACAAAAATGGGTATCTGTAATCGCCCGTCCTTCGCCTTCTAGTACCATCCCCTAGCATCACGCAGCCGAATAACACCAGAAACCCCATGTTATGTAGTGATGCAGAAACGAATGAGAAAGTATGAAAGTAAAACCATTTCGAAATCATGCATGAGACCTTAACCCAAATCTCGTCTCTGTGCAGCTTCGTAATTGCACTGGCAGCGGCACTCAGCTACAGCACATTCAACGTGCTTACTGAACCAGCCTAAAGAACAATCCATGTGCATAATATGGTTGCACTTGAGACAGAAGCTTGGGAACTTTGCCATTCGACGAATTGCAGGATCTGTAGAGAGTTCAGGACGATCTGATCGAGGTTGGCCAACAATCTGTAAGCACGATGCACAGCGAGGGAGATGAGCGCCGCACTTAGGACACTTTAGGCCTGCATTGTTTGAGGGACCCATTAATGGGTTGCGGGGATCGTTTGTTGTTTCTGCCGTGTGTCCATCGGCATTATCGAGGTCGTTGGCTTGCCGGGAGTCGCATTTCAAGCATCGGAGAGTGACTTGACGCGGTGGAGGTTTGATCAATGACGTTCCATCTCGAAGGCGACTCTTTCTAGTAGAGCCCTGCTCAAACCAGACACGAAGAATGAACTCCTTGTGGCGTTGAAGGAAGGCTTGATATTCTCGACGAAACGCACCACATCGAATGTCGTCGATATATCTTGGTGAGCAGAAAGACAGGACAAGAATTGCAGTCTGATAGTCCCCAGTCTTCTCAACATACTTTGCAAAGATATCGACGACGCGATCAGTGATTCCTGTTAGAGTGATTCCTGCAGTATCCCCAGACTGAACGGCTTTCTCTAGCTCTTTAGAGAGCCAATCTGAAAGTTGAGTGTCGTTCAGATGCCGAAGCGCCACTGTTGTGCGGACTCTCAAGGGTAGTGATTGTTCGTTAACAACCGATGCCCAGCTACCAGTACTAATATATGCGACTATTGCACGAAGATATGGGTCGTTTTCCAACCGTGGGCTCCTATCAAGGGCTTGGCTCCAATTTGTTCCAAGATCGGTTTTCGATTTATTTCGTAACTTAATCTCCAGCGCCATACCGACGAAGATCATATCTGTTCCAGCTCTTTGTAAAATCTCAATAGCACGTTTATGGTTCCCTTCGAATAGAGCCCAGGATGCTGCGCGGGTATATTGGCCATTGGACTCAAGAGCATCCAAATCTGCATCGAAGTCGGCTGACACTCTTCCCCCCCACGCGTTGATAGCGAGGCATAGTTTTCGGTGATGTGGCTTGGAAGTCTCGACATGGATATTATAGCCCGAGAGTGCAAGATGTGAAACGACTGTACCTATCAGGCGTTCCCATTCATTTTCGTTTGGCATGACTGTGCCGCCAATGAGTCTGGAATGAGACATTGCACCTGAACATTATCAGCTTAGATAATTTACGAATTATGAGTATCAGTATACCTAGCGAGTTTGTCCAAATACTATGAACACCCATATAGCTGAGATCGAGAGGTATGGCGACCATTCCATCATCCTTTGCTGCTTCCTCCGCGCCTACAAGTCCAAAGATTAGTCGAGAGAAAATGAAGACTGAAGCATTATTGGCATACCGAAAACCCATTCCCAGACATTTTGGAGCTCCGGATCCCCAGATAATATATCTATGTTCTTTGCACAATCGAATAGATATCCATCCTTTGCACGTTGAAGCATAAGCTCAGCCATATTCTGCGGTGCTGGCCTGGGTACAGGATGCTCTGGTAATGCAACCTTGATCATCTCAACGTCTTTATCTTTGCCCAGAACATTTGTCTTTGGCGAAAGTGACAAAGAGCCCAGCGATCTAGAGGCTGTGTTGAGGCCTGCTTGGTTGTTGGCATTCTCTGTATCCATTGTAGGGCCTGGTGGTGAGGCAAGGGCATTAATGATAGGATCAGCCAAGGCCTCGATCTTCTGATACATATCGGGCTGTAGTCGAGTCTTTATATTGTCTCCTGTAAGCTTGTCTGCTCCAAAAAGCGGCAGTTTGCTGTTAGCTTCGGCTGTAAAGAGAGGACCGTATACTTTGGCGCCTTCGCTTGGGTCTGCGAACTTCATCAAGTTCAAAGATTCGTCGGCTAGAAATAATCAGTAAATGCCACATGTTTACTCACTTTGACAAAAGTCGAGAGACTGAGATGGTTCCTGTTGCTCAGTGGGATTTGACTACTACTGCTAGTTTGAGAAGGGACACCTAGCTGTGTTCCTGTCTAATGTTTTTTTGTTCCTTTGTTTTACGGCGACGAACGGGGAAAGAATATAGGGAAACACATACATCGGTGAGGAGCTGCCCAAGGAATCAGTTTCTCTAACTGATCAGATGTTCCACCAGGCATCTCCATAATCTCAATTTTCCCATTGGCTCTAAGGGCTACAACTCGTGCCGGAATAGCTGAACTCCCTAATGTAAGCCAATCAAAGGAAACAATACGCTCATCGTATCTACCTCCATGATCATCGTTACAGTAAGGATATTCGATATCATAAGATCGTTTTACTTCCAGAAGTTGTGGACTGTCATCGATATCATAATTCTTTGACTCAGGGTCTATAAACTCCTTGTTTGTTTGGATCACTTGGAATTGGCCGGTATTTGACATTATGGCTAATGTGCCTCGCTGATTTCGACAATACCGAAGTCCTCGAATATAAGCGTTCTTGTCTACATCAATTGCGCGATCAAGTTTCAGAGCACCTCCCCAAGGCACGTCATTATTATCAATCGAATCAAGATACATTGGTGACGCTTGGGATCGACCGACAGCACGCCGATCCCAGATCATGAGGCCTGGGTGGTCAAGAGCAGAAGATGCAAAGTAGTTCGGATCTGAATAGTCGATTGCTAAGTTGTTGTTGCATCTTGTTTGAAAGGTCATGACAGCGGAATTTGGATCTAGAGCTGTGAGTTGACCTTTCCAGGAGAATGTAGAGGGGACCAAGTACCTCGAAGATCATGAATCCGGACACTTTGATTCTTAATACCAACCACGAGTGTCTTTGGTTGGTCTTCAAAGAACCGGATGCTGGACAGTGCCATACTTCCCTCCAATTTATGGATTGGGTCATTAGGTCCGTTAAGTACCTTGCTCCATCCAGGTAAGCTAGGATCCCAGCCAGCGAGTCGCTGATTGATATCCCATATTTGTAGACACATATCGTTACGGACTCTGTCCAGGCCAACAGCAAGAAGACCATCAATATTAAAAGCAACTGCCTGACATGATCGCTGGAGCTTCAAAGGTAATGTCAACATCTGGTTTGAATTGTCGTCAACCCGAAGCAGGTGAACTTGTCCTTGCGACGTTCCCACAGCTACCAGTTGATGGACCCTTGGTGACCAGTCGTAAGCCGTCAATGCTGGGAAATCGTTGTGTTTGGACGTCTTCTCATACTCGAATTGGCCAGTACGAGCATATCCAGTAGGCTCATACAGCTGGATAGTCCGGAAATTGAGGTTGACGGTGAGAAATTCGTCACGGGTCGGATTTGGTGACCATCTAATAATACCTTCATTGCGGTCCATCTTAGATATCTCTCGTGCTCAATACTTGTGATAATGATCTTTCCGTGAGTAGAAAAGTCTATTTTGAAGTAATGGCTTCCTTTCCAAGGCTCACATGCCTCGAGCCGTAGTCACCCTTCTGGTCTTGGTGGTGGTGGTGTTGCTAGTAGTTATTTCAGTTAGAAATCTAACTTCATGAAGGAGAACCGCCAGAGTGTATGTAATACAATTTGTTAGATAGATGAACGTGTCCGGCTGCGCTTAATAAGATGGTGGCCGTGACCAATTTAATTTAAAGACGAACAGAAGCGACAGTTCCTTCCGTTATATTCAACAAAAGGCACTGATAACCAAAAAAGAGCGATTTAGATGCAGGAGTGCGGAGGATGCTTTCGCCTCATCTTTGGTTCGTGTAAATTTCCTAATAAGGCTAGATAAAGTACTATTCCTCTTTGTTGGAGCTAAACACAAAAAGGCTAGCTCTTCGGCTCCACAATTTTTTAACTTCAGTTCGCAGCGAGGCTGAATTAATTTTCAACTTCTGCCCATCCGACCTTAAGAAAAGCTCCTTACAAACCCTAACATCATGCCTTCAAAGAGAAAGCAACCAGACGGAGAGGAGGGAGAGGATACCGTTCATTCATCAAGACAGTTCCAGGTCTATGGCAACAACCCAAAACCAGCAAAGAAACCGCGCAAGGCAGAGCCAGTTTACAAGAAACAAACACATGCCTCGAGCGTCAATGCTATAAAGAAGCGCATACGAGATGTCTCGCGGAGACTTGAGCGAGCAGATGATCTCCCAGCAGATGTGAAAATTGAGTCAGAAAGGGCTCTCGCAGCGTACCAGCAGGAATTGGCGGCGGCAGAGTTGGAAAAGGTCAGACAAAAGATGATTGCAAAATACCATATGGTTCGGTTCTTCGGTATGCTTTCCATTCAACCCTCCAATCAATTCAATTCTTGCTGACTCTTCTTAGAGCGACAGAAAGCCACCAGACAACTGAAGAAACTTCGAAAGCGATTATTGGAGACTCAGTCTTCGGACGAAGTTGAGGCGCTGAAGAAGGATATGCATATTGCAGAAGTCGATCTCAACTACACACAATTCTGTCCTCTTATGGAAACATACATTAGTCTGTATCCCCCAAAGAGCGGAGATGAGGGTGGATCCGAGCCGGCCAGCGCGAGACCAAAGCCGCCCTTGTGGTCCGAGGTAGAGAAGTGTATGGAGGAAGGGACTCTGGATAGGCTGCGCAATAGGGTTTTGAACGTCCCAGCTGTTAAGTCCAGGCCAGTGGAGAGAAAACCTGAGAAGCCTAAGGCGAAGCCAAAGCCCGTACCAATCCAAGTTGATACTACAGGGATGAACCGTAGAGAAAGGAGGGCTCAACGAAATGGAAAGGGAGTTGTTGAACGTGGAAGTACGAAAAATAAGTCAATGGCATTTGCACGGAACCAGGCATTTGGAGCAGAGCAAGGAGCCCGCCGTCAAGAGGAGCAAGATGATGGTGTAAGTGATGGTGGTTTTTTTGAAGAATAAAAGTGGATGCGGAGAGATATCTTACATGGAATGGCGTTTCGAATAATGATACCCTATGAATATATGATCTTCTACTTTAGCTTATGCTTATTGAAAGCAGCACGACCTCCAGCTGAATTGGAGGAATAGGTACCTAGTTGCTTTTCTTTACACGTGATCCAATAATTCCTGCTTCCACCTGCATCTGATAGCAAACAAACGACCTCCCTCTCTTCTTAAACGAGCTCGTTTTCTCCTCCACCCTTTTCTCTCACTCTTTCTACCCAACGAGAATGCAATATACCACCCGCTCGGGATTGTAATGGGAAACGCGCCATCCTCGCCCACCAACCCTGAGTATATCCTAAAGCAACAATGGAAACAAAACCTGGCAAGGTCACTGGCCCAGAGACGCAAACACTAACACGACCACGACCTCAGACTTCCACAACTTTTCAAAGTATTGAAGATGGACTCAAAGAGTGGGACGAGCAAGATGCTCTCAATGCCCAATTAGGAATCGAAACAGGAGGTGGCTCGAAGAAATCTAAGAAGAGTAAGGCTAAGACTGAGACGGCGGTTGCTGATCTGAATGCTCGAGCTACTGAGCAGAAGATTAAAGAGGAATTGGGGCATGTTGAGAATTGGGTTGGCAAGTTACTTGGTAAGAGCCTTGTTTCTTTGGTGTATTTGTTTACTTTTCAATAAGGTGCCTATATGTGCACGTGAAAGGCTCCGTTTGTAGCGCTGCAAGTATTTCTCTGCACTGATTGACAACTATGTCTATAGTTGAGAAGTGCTCTTGACTTGATTCTTAATCTCAAGTATCCAGCATAAACCCAGTTCACATCATATATCCTCGTTTCGCTCCAGGGAAATAAACTGCTAACAAACACCAAGAATACCGCAATGCCAATCCCAGAGCCAATGGACTCTTCTACGCCGAGTCACTTGATGGTTCCGCCCAGAGGTTCAAATGTACCGTCACCATCAGCGAGAGTCCCACACCATTTGGCGGTCAATCCTTCTCCAACAAAAAAGAGGCCAAACGATATGCCGCCAAAAAAGCAATCGACTACCTAATTGCCAACAAATATATGCCATCCGACGGCTCAGTACGATTCCCTAAACAAATTAAATCCGCAAACCCACCTCGCGACACAAGCATTCCTTCTTTCGCAGCCCAAGTCCCTGATATCTGCCGTAAACTCCGTATCAGTCCCCCAACTTACAAACTCGAGAAGTCTGAACAAGGATTAGGATTCTGGAACGTGTATGCTCTTTTTGAAGGTGTGAGTTGGATTGATAGAAAGGTCGGGGAATTGGAAGATATTTTTGGTCAGAAGAAAGCAAAAGAGCAGTGCGCTGAACAAATCATTTTGTTATTGAAAGATATTGAACGACAATGGAATCTTCATACTATCTATTCTCCAATCGTTCAAAAGCCAACGACAACTACACCAAACGATCTCATATCTGCAAACTCAACTTCGAACTCACCGCCAACCACTCCTTCCACTGGATCAACATCAGCAACAGCACAAGTCCACACCCTCTGCCCACTCCTCGGTTTTAAACAACCAACCTACGTCCTCAACAAAGCACAGGATAAGATCTCTCTGTATAGTGGTTACGCACATTTCGATGGTGACACCAGAATGCCAGCTAAGATAGGTGAGTTCAGGCATGTTTGTTCAAAAAAAGGTGCAAAGGAAAAGTGTGCAAAGTCCGTACTTGTTTTTTTGAGAGGTGTAGAGAGGGAACGATTAAAAATTGCAAGAAGTGTTATGAGTGGTGTGGAGAGTCCTGTTGCTTCTGTTACTCCTGTTACGGTGGAGGCAGGAAGGGAAGACTTAGATGAAGAAGGGAAGAAGAGGAAGAGGGCTAGTTTGGATGTTGTTAAGAAGATGGTCAAGCAGAAATTGGAGGAGGAGGATGGAACGGAAGGTACGGATGTTGCTTGGTAGGGTTTTTAGAGAGATGGAGAGGAGGGAAATGGGATGGAATGATTTTGTGCGTAAAGGTTGAAATGTGTTTGTCTGTCTTCGGCTGATGGGTAGATACATGAACCTTTATTGATGATAAATGAATTATGCGTACGAATAGAGAGTACATTAGTGATTACAAATAAATGCCTACGAATTTTCTAACGCTCAATCATCAAGTTGGTTAAGATCTCATGTTTTCGCATCCACTCTTCTACATCTTGATAGCGGCTCACTATAAACTTGTACTTATAGGCTTGTTTGAATTGATTTAGTCATGATCGTAACATAGATTGAGATGCTGAATTGTAGTCTTGTTATAAGATTAAGATCCAGTACTTACCCCATTCTCGCCACTCTCAGCAACCTCAGCTCCTCCCCTTCCCCGTCCTCTACCACCTCTACCTCTTCCACCACCACCTCGTCCCCGACCACCTTTCCCCATAGGAATCTTCCTCTCCCTAACCGCCTCAGGTAACCCAGCAACCTCAACACCATCCTCAAACAGAACCCCACAAACCTCACTTCTCCTCCCAACAACCCTCTTAAAAAACCGACTAGGAACAAGACCCTCCTCATCACCCTCCGTAAGCACAACTCCATTCTCACTAATCCACCATTTCAATCCTTTCTTTCCCTCCTCCTTTCCTTCTCCATTTTCTCCTTGTTTGGTATCGGCTTGACCTTCAGCTTCCCTCAAACACCCCTCAACATCAACAAAAATCAAAACCTCAGCATCACTCCTCATACCACTCTTAACCCCAATCTTATCATCGGGTAACCCTGTAGAGAAATGTACATGATTCCTACTCATCCTACTCAATCCCCCGGATTTTAAAATCCCCTCCCAACACCCAAAATAAGTACCATGAACAACAATTTCTGGAATGTTATTCTTCTCGAGAGTAATAGGTGTTAGTAGGTTTTCGGAAGCAGTGGATTTTATGGAATGTCCTTGGTTGGCGCGGATCAGGTAGTCTGAGGGCGTAGTACTTGTTGGTGAGGGTGGTGGGTTGATGGAGGGATTAGGTTTCAGTGAGAAGCGTTGTTTAGCATTTTCTGATACTACCGTTTGGATGTCGGCGAATGTTATTTGGAGGGATCGAAGTCGAGGCCATTTCATCTATTTTGTAAAGTTAGTGGTCGGTATGATATATATCTGCACGTGACCAATATCCAATATCAAAAGAAGAAGAAAAGAGAGTCCTGCATTGCCATCGTCTTCCCAGTAGTGATATAACCACACTCTCTCCTCCCCTCTCCCATCCCCTCCCTCCTCAAAGAAAGCAAAATAAAAATAGGGGGAGAGATAAAACCAAAAAGCCAAAAACCAAAGAGAAATTAAAAGGAAAAACCTCTCAAACACTTACAACTTGATCAACCCTAGCAAAACCCTCTTCATCAAGCACCAACCCCGCATCATCAGCAGCATGTCTCAACAACCTAGATAATGCCTTGCTAATCAAAACCTCTCTGTTCTCACTTCCACCACCACCTCCTCCTCCTCTCCCCCCTTTCTTCCCACCTCTTCTCCCACCTCTCCCACCCCTACCACTAGCCAAATCTAGATCTTGCTCGAATTTCTCTTCAATATCTGATGCCATTTTCAGCTTTTGATCCAGGTATTGCTTTTTCTTCTGTTTTTGTTGTTGTTGAAGTTGTTGTGAGGGCGTGGGCGTGAAGCGGCTAGTTGAGAGGCTTTCTTTTTGTATTTCTGTGAATGTGAATGCACTTGGTGTGGCTTGAATAGGTGAGTTTTTGACTGTTGGTTGTGCTGCTATTTGTGATTGTGTTCGTAAAGAAGCAAGATTTTTTATAGAGCGCAAGATGGGAGGCTGTGAGATGATCTTGTTGAACATGAGTGAGAGTTTTGAGTAAATATATGATGCTTTTTCACCACTAGTGTGGCACTGTAGACAAAGGGTGACGGAAGGTCTCGCTAAAATTTGGATCACTCGGCTTTTCATGTTTCTATGGTGTGCGTTAGAGTCACACGGCCAGAAGCAGGCAACAGAGGGGAGCTTTTTGCAAGTAGGGTAGATAGACTAATCCTCTTTATTGGATTAGCAAAAAATCGTGGTTTGTCTCGTCAATGAATCCCTAGAAGTAGGTGGTGATAAGTAAAATTTATATAGTGTTCATCTCACTCTCAAACAATTTTCAGCTATTAGCAAAGGATCCAACTTCAGATCCAACTTCACGTTACTCGAAAGGCTTTATTTA
>JAJONI010000386.1:6980-25677 GCA_022190145.1 Pezicula rhizophila
CATTTTAATTTTTTGCCACCCTAAGTCGCCATTTTTGTTTCCCAAGCTCACTTGCAACTCTCTAAGTCAGTGGAATTACCTACATAGCATGGGAGCCCCCTTAGAACATTTGGGTACCAGCTTCTGATTGTTGCTTCTTTGATCACAGCTGCTCACCAGGTTGCACGCCCCATTTACAAGACTGGCCTGAGTCGATCTGCAGTTACAAGGCCTTCGATTATCTTCATTCACACTTAGCTCACGTCTGTCCTTTGATTATCCCTGAAGAATCTCTATCAACTATCGAGGTTACTAATCAAGGCCACACTCTTATTGTTTAATGGCTAACAGTTATTAGATCTAGACTGAAATTTTGCATCTTTCACAGTCTTTACATCTTAGCAGCTATGCTATTCAATCGTCTCGCGAGATTATATGGGAAAAAAATCAAGCTTCTGGCGGGTTACAAGCAATATTCCCGGCTTGCTTTTATTTAAATCGTCATTTATAACCAGCCTTGAGCCGAGTTTCCGACAATCTTAGCTTATACGGTGATGCCCTTGTTAAGTCCAAACTAGACATAATTGAGGCCTATTTTCCCTTAGAAAACAAGCTCCTCGTTATAACTAAGTGGTACCTAACAGACAATAAGAAATACAAGGAATATGCTTTAACAATAATTAACATACTCAACAGCTTAGTAGCCAAATTATACAAGTTGACAGGCTTAGGTGAGCGAGAAGAAATTGCTCTTACCGCATTCTAAACTTTAGCAAAGCTGGCCGCAGAGCTTATTATTCAAAACTAGAAGGAGGAATGTCTTGTTATTTGCAGGAAATATAATTAGAAGTGGCTTAGAATGTCTAGACAGCTCTATCTCCAGAAGAACCTCAAGCTTGATCAAGCCCTTATATGCAAGACATTTGAAGAGATTCACCAAGACATAAAGAGTATCCGGGATTGCCTAACATCTCATCAATCCTCTTGAGCTAATTTCTTAATTCTAGTAGAGAATCAGAGAGGCGTTGTTAAAAAGGAGGCTTAGGTTGCTGTTAAAGAGAAATTAGCATTATGTACAACGAAGGCTTCAGAGTAGGTAGAATTTCGTGCTCAGCTTAAAGGCTCGAGGGCTTCTTCTCGTGATACAATTGGGGTAGAACACAATTAGTTAGAGATTCGTTGCCAGAAGAAAGCGAGTGTAGATAAAGACCGGTAATGGTAAAGGGGTAACTTAATAAGTGTAAAAGAAACTAGATTATCCGCTATTTTAAATTAGATAAGATTAAATATGATTTTATTAAGAATAGTGATTATACTGTAAGTCCTACAACAATGCCTTTGTTTATCACTTGTTTTTTTTTTTTCTGTTTTATTGTTATTCCAGTTCTGTGGGTACCCGTACGTCGACATAGAAGGCAGATTAAGTCGAATTGATTAGAATATACCTGAACAGATGGGACTTGTTTGAAATAGGCATTGTGTGTATGTTTGACAGATCCGCAGATAATGTAGGGCGAAGAAAAAATTCGAGGGGCTAAGGAGATGGGATAGCACGCGAGGACTTCGAGGGGTAAGGTGCATTAAAGGATAGAAAATACGGGGACGGGTAGCTGAATACGTCAGGATATTCAAGAGATAATAAGTGGGTGAAGTGAGCCATGGCTATGAAAGCATACGAGCAGTCATTTATTAAACTTTACCTGATAGAATTAAATTTTATTAACTCAGTATTAAATACTTTATATGGTTATTAACTCCTTTATAGCTTTTAGTAACTAACCTTAGTAACTAGTAAAATAATCATAATATGAACCCCTAACCCTCAGACTTATCTACAACTCCATGTGCGCCTCTTCGCATTAATACTCTAAATAGAGGTATAATTCTTTCGATAACTGGCTTAATTGTAGGAAGCGAAGCGCAGATAATAGCGGTGTAGACTTCGACGTTAGACCAGATAGCAACATTGACGTTGTCCCCTTATTAGTAGATAAGTATTTTGTCGATTTGGTATTCTGATAGACTAAGGGGCTTACAAGTAAGGTCGACCGCGATCGCCATGTGATATAGACTATAAAGGCGGAGAATACTAACTAGAAGTACACTTAGGAGAACTATTAGCGAGAATAAATTATCACTTAACTAAGGAGATACGTACAATCCACCCAGAGCAAAAATTACCATTAAGCAAATCTTCTGGTATATAGGAAGCTTGAGTGATTTAATGATTGGCATTGGAAGAATTAGGATGACTAGATCGGTCGCAATATTAAACGAAGCAATAAAGAGCCATACGAACTTCCTCCCTACGCAGTGTGCGCTAGGATCTAAAGTCCAGGTTGCTGATACTGGTACACAAGAGAATATTGTGCTCAGGATAGTGTATATGCAATACACGCCGATAAATATAAGGATACCCCAGCAAGTTCGCCGGGCACCCTTAGCAACAAAAAATCGTAAGTATTGTAGAACAATAGAGGCTTTGGTGATGGATAGCGACAAGAAGTAAAATATAATAATGAAGAATAAGTCCTATATATATATAGTAGGCTTAGATTCGATTATTAGTTCCATTTCGGGGCCTTTGACTAGTACCTTCAATACTTTTTGTAAGTTTTCTGGACCTACAACCTCGAGGTGTTTCCCCATCCCATTCTTCACCTCTAAGTAATAGTTAACTACAGAGTTAAAAGTGTATGATATAGCAGCAACTCACCTTGGTAAGTGAAGGCAAGAATAACAATAGAGCTAAGCTGGAGTTGAAGTTAGTTTTACCTTCTTTAGGGCTGAGACAACTAAGAAGGCATTTAGCAATTTAAGAGAATTTCAACTACTCACGTAGGCAACGATAATGGCCAGCTCGTCAAAGCCTGCATTTTTGAGGATAATGAACCTCGCTATGAGTCTTAAGGAGACACATAGAGTTGCTAGTACGAAGAACACATAACTGACGACCAGAACCGTGTCCCCTCGCAGGTTAAAATTCGATGGCATTGTTTGTTGCCAAGTGTCGTGTTCAGGATATCGAAGGTCGACGGGGAATCTAGCTTTAGATACTCGTCAGTAGAACCTGAGATTATGGTTTGCTTATGCCATATTTGTAGACCAACAATCGTAGAGGCGCTAAAGTGGCTACAATGCTTTTCACTAAGGGGAATAAGGTTTTTTTAAGCAGAGCATCGCTGCAACTAGGGATAAGCCGCTGTTTTTGGACTTCCGGAACTAGGCATTAAAGACACCGTATTAGTAAACGGGGTGGTCCTATCCCCATTACCTAGATACACTAGCTGGCTCAACGCATCGAAATGTGGATTTATTAGGAGATAGATAGCCCTTAGCTTTTACAATTAACCTTTATCTCTACCTCTACCCTTCTATTTTCTATATCCTCATTCAAACTATTGGTAGAGGCTAGATCTCCTCGTTAGCATCCACTGTCCGCATGCATGTATACTAAAACATTATCTAAGATTCTGTAGCCTATTGGAATCTTTAACCCTTTCCGTTTCCGCCACTATCGCTCCGCATTAGTTACTTGGGCCGTGAATCCGTGCTGCTGACGTCGAAGCATGGCTGTATTAACTGTTAATTCGTTAGTATAAAAGCCCTTACGCTAATGCTCTTTATAGGCCTATGTTTCTTAAAGGAGGTACGATGGAAAAGAAGTATTGTCTTACGAGGATTGTTAAGGGCGAAAATTAAGGTTTTTGCTACATTTCTTACACAAATTTTTTAGAGCAAGTTGCGAATTACTACCGGGCAACAATGCAACAAAGGTCTATCCGTTCCGGAGCCTCTCTACGTTGCGTTCGCTCCTACGGAGGTCACGGGAAAAAGTTATCAGAATCAGTTACAGGCTAGTTAATCCCCCGGAAATAAGGGCTTAGCAGTAGTTAGTTGACAGGGCCCTTTACTTATTCCCGGGGCACAGGAGCCTATAGAGTATGCTACTGCAGGCTCTGGCCGCCTAGCCACAGCATGCTTCTTTACCAAATACAGGGTACCTATTACCCCTGCAATTCTAGTAACTTTTTGCCGTGACCTCCGTAGTTAGGAGTAAAATAGCACTACAGGCGAAATAGTCCTCAGTCGATTTGTAGGGAAACATAGCTAAATTATAAGAAATCTCTTTTTGTAGGGTAGAAAGTTCCATTTTATTAGAGAATTTCACTTTTAAAATCTGTAATTTACTGTTTAATACAATATAACACTAGTATTCATTTTTAATAGGTAAGAATTAGTACTCATTAATATATCTATTACACTATACTATTATACTCATATAAGCCTTTTATTTACTTAAATAAGTAAACATAGCAGTTATTTAGACTTAGGACTATTTCGCTTATAGGACTGTTCGCTTCTACTAACTCGGAGCGACGGCGGAACGGATACTGTAGCCCGATTGCCGATGATTACTATCTTAGCAAAATGGAAATACCAGCCTCGCAATTAACGAGAATGACGGCCTCTTAACAGTTGTAAAGGGGATGCTTTAAGGCAAGGGTTACCTAAGGCAACTATTACCTGAGGGAATTGTTGCCTAAGATAATTAATAGTGACGTCTACATTCGACAGCCTGGTTGATGTGTTCCTGTAGCCCGCCATTGCCTTAGGTGGCGTTGTAGGTGCACTAATGTTATTTTCTGCTTGAATAATTAATTTGGGATGCTTTCTCCTCCAGTCGAAGCCATCTTAAAATCATTAATACATTTAAGTCTTATATTGTACATTAATTTCAGACACTCTTCGAGTTTGGATCTGACCAGCTGGAAGAATGCGGGTTTAGTAATCGGTTCCGGGAATAAGCAATAGCCTATAGCCAATTTGAGAGGTTATTACTGTATTTCTAGGGCCTTGCCCCGTCTTATAGGCTTCCGTTGCCTAGCTACAGCGTGCGTATTAGCAAATACAGGGTTCGAAGCCCGGTACTGTCTTATGACTTTTTGCCGTGGCCTCCCGTCCGTACCGAAGTTGCTAAAGAGCTACACGACCCACACTATCTTGTGCACTTTTTCTACTGTAGTTTAATGCTATAGCTTTTTAGGAAGAAAACAAGGATACTCTAGCGATGCTTAGCCTAGCTACCTTCAATAAGTTCGACGATAAACAACTAAACGACTTACTTGATCTAACTCTTTATCTAGAACCCTCGTCTTATCATGGACAATACATGTGCAATTAAAGCTTTCCTGCATTTCTCTTCTCACTCCAATCGCGACTCTGCCCAGAAATTCTCACAGACTTGAAATTGTCCGCAGATAATTTCGTGCGCATAGAAGCTTTAAATAGCCCTTAAGCAACCATATATATGTATAGTATAGACTCGTAGGATCCTACCCAGAAAGCAAGTCATCTACAGAAACGAACGATAGATTCACTTTTGCCAGCGTAGTAAACCTTCACTTTGAAACAAACGCGTTTAGAAAAAGGACGTAGAAGTGGACGACAAGAAACATTATATAAAAATTTGCTCGGATAAAGACGAGCAATTTACCTCGCCACTTCAACAAAACCTAGTCGCTCTACGGAGAAAAGTACCTCTAACTGCTAAAGACAAACATTATTGCCATCAGCTCCCCCAATCCCGTAACATAACTCCCAATATTTGCGAACCAGTGATATTAAAAACCTGCTCTACGTATTCTCTCCCAACACTAAACGGCGTCCCGGTGAGATTAGGAATCCATTTTCCAATTAGTCGCTCGGGATCCAACCTCTCACGGTCGATAACAGACCGGAGCAGCTTCCGAAAGGAGGGTATGCCGAACCGCAGCTTCGTGGAATGGAATGGTGTATCAATGCCGGGCAGCGGAATAAGACCCACGGAACGCTCGATAGCTATGATAGCTGGCTTTGCTTTGCAGCTTTGGACGTGCATCTGGATGATGCTGAGTAGGTGTGTTTGAGCAGATTCCTCGTCGCGGAGTACCTGATGTGCTTGGGATCGCAGAGATACTAATACGTGGGACAGGCAGTCAAGTGCGCGTAACTCTCCCGCACATACATACTGCCGGCCTGTGAGGTTATAATTGACAATCTCGAGGAGCATGCCCATCTCACCGGCGATGGAATTTACAATAAACAAAAGGGTTGCGTGAGTGAGATGCGGGGATATACGGCTTGGGTTGACGGCGCACATCAAATATTCAGACATGCCATCCTCGTTCCTTGTGACGGCGGCTTGCATTGTCATACCCCGGAAGAACAGCAAAGCGACGACTTGGTCTAGCGACATGATTTCGGCCATAGCCACAATGGCTGGGAATTCTCCCAACGAGTGGCCAGCGAAACAGGCTGTGGCAGGAATCAGGCCCTTTGATTTCATGTCCTTATGCATGGCTAGTTCTACAAGTGTGATGGCAGGCTGCGTGAATTGCGTCGAGTGGAGAAGACCCCCTGGATAACGGAATGTATATGATGTTGTATCCTCGGTGATCTCGGGAAAGACTTTCTTGCATATCGTTGAACCTTCTCCCTCGACATTCTCAAGGCACATGGCCATGTAGTTCTGACGAAGTCTACGACCGTATGTGCCTCCGAAGTAAATGGTGAGCTCTTTAGGGTTATTCCTGATGATATCGGTAATTCGAAAACCTGTCGCCTTGGTTAGTAGCGTCCTTGGAAGAAGAAACAAACAGAGATATCGGCATAAATGGAAACAAAATTTACCATAGTTTTCTGTGAAGAAAGAGTCTGCTGTGTCCCAAACTGATCGAGCCACACCACTGGTCGCATAAAGCTCCATCCCCATGTTAACTTTCTGCGACCCCTGACCTGTAAAGAGATATGCAACATTTGAGGGTTCGATTTCTACCCTCCCGTTCAAGACCGGCTCACCCGTGGTCTGCGTGGTTGCTTTCACCGAACATACTTTACGTCCATTACGCATTTCTTCAAGCCAGATTTCAACCGCGATCTGGTCGGTAGTCCTCGAGGTTCCTACGAATGAGGCTGTGAAAAAGCATATAGTTCCAGGTATAACTGATTCGACTAAGTTGGCAATCATAGCTGAAGTGTGCATACCATGTGTGATGGGCGTCACAAAATTCGCCGCCATGGCAAAGGGTTTCGATGTGTGGATTGGATTAAAGTCGCCGGAAGCTTTGGCATATGCAAGACTGCTTGCAGCACGTTCGACAAGATATGCGGTGGTGCCATGGACAGGTATTGGTGATTTTAACACCTTTGCCTCGTCAACCTGGAACCCGTGTTTGCAGAGGTAATGTAGAACTGGATTTCCACTAGAGCCTCCAGCACGGTATGAGATGGAGCCTACTTGCTGGGGTTCTACAGTCATGACTTCGGCTTTGAGCACGATTTTGCCTGTGACAAACATATTGTTGACTAAGTCGTTCTTTACATACCGAATCAACGTCACAGGGTGAAAGACCAGTATTTTGCCAACTAAAGAAGCCTTATGCTCTGCCTTTGGCAAGAACCATGCTTTGGACTTCAGAATGGCAAAATCTTTCTCGTCTCGCAGATGCACTTCGACCGGATTCTCGATTCTGCGCTCGAAGGTATCGTCTAGCAAGGAGAACTTTCCTCGGAACAAGAACTCGGACACTACTTCTGCAACAGGCTTTCCATCCCGACTGATGATCGCCTGTACTCTGACAACCTTGCCAGAATCTTTGATGAGAATGGCTGTGATAGTCGAAGAAGAGCTGACAAAATCTCCAACCTTCAGCGGAGATGTTCCAATCATTTTGAATGTATTGGAAACATGCAAGAGTTTCAAAAGATCTCCATTTAATTTACGCTGGAGGAGAGGCTTCGTTATGGCTCGCCAAGCAGCTACCATCAAGAAGTGCATGGGCACTTCGTCTACCTCGCCGTATGTATTGGTTGGTATACACCCGTAAGATTCAGGGCCAATTGTGGTTGCTTTTTTGAACGAATGTATTGCTTCGGATGTAATTTCTATGGTCCCGCCATCAAATTCGCCATCGATTTCGCCGTCAATGTCTAATACTTCTTCTTGAAACCAGAGTCGACGATAGAAGTCAGATATAGCATTGACACGGCTTATAGGATCCTCCGTGAGGGGCGCATATGGAGTCTCTGGGTGATATTGAAGCCGTAATATGAGCTCTTCAGGATGCGCAGATGGAGCGAGATCGTCTGCAAGAATCCAGGTCACAAGAAGCTGCTTGTTGCTACTTTGCCGGATATTGACTAGATCTTTGTGGTCTATTATGTTTCTAATAGTGATGCTCATCTTCGAGGAATTCTGCCGATTTGTGATTGCCACTGAGAGGCCATGCGTAGGCTCACAAAGTCGCCGGATGGGGTTTATCTCCCGTCTGTTGTCAGAAATAATAAACTCGGTAGTGAACAAGGCATTTCGCCACGAGTATTCCGGACCAGCAAGTGCTTCAATCCAGGCGTCGAATGTGGGGAGAGTCCTATCTGCAGAAACTGGAAGCGCAAAAACGATACTGTCAAGACTGTCGATTACTAGTGGATTTATGGTCGAAGAAACATCGATCGAGGTATCCAAGCACCTACGGAAAGTGTATCCAGAGTATCCCTGAGTTGAAATGCTTTCGACCATGTTATCGTAGAGATCTCGGCGTAATGATGCAAGGAAACACTCGTTCACGTCATCCAGGATTTCACCTATAGGCTCATTGATATTTTTTGATGTCCAATTCTTGGCTGCAACTGGGCCATAAAGGATACATACTCTTTGTACATCTTGTCCGGGCACACTTGATAGATCTTCCGACTGCCAAAGAGAGTCCTTTTTGAAATATGTCTTGAAAGACTCATCAATCACGGGGATGAAGGGGACAGGTTTCTGGCCTGGCCGTTGACAAAGGTAAAGGAAGTAATGCAAATCGGCACCATTGAGTAGTTGTTCCTGGATCTGAATGCACTCTTTGACAAGAGCAGATAGTGTGCTATAAGGGTCATGAGCAAGAGAAGCTTTGCACTGAAGCCATCTGCGCTCATCCAAGAACCTCTCCACAACCCTTTGGAGGAGATCCATAACCAAACTAAAGAAGGATTCATCGATCCATCGTGATTCCGAGTTGATATACGTCAAATCGAGCAAACGTCGCAACACTTCATAGTATGTCATCTCGCTAAGTTCTACGACTTGGCCTGCAGAATTCTGGCCAAACCAAACTCGATGATAATCTGCATTGAGCCGGCCGATGATATAGCTCTTCCGCCGCTGCAACTCCTCCAGCTGTTGTTGAGGCGGCAATTTGAATATCTTATCCATCTCCGCCCACAATCGAACGGCAGCTGTTGCGAGCATATGAATAGGCTCTCCCATCTCTGAGATCACGGTGATGAAGCCACCTGCAGGACCTTCGAACGTCTGCTCCCAGTCCTTATTATCCAACCCCTCTACGGTCGCAATATATTTCTTCGTACCAAGGCTTGTATGTGCCTCTTTGACTGTCATCATCCGACTGCCAAAGAGTATACCATCAAAAGGCATAGAAGCGTAACCGAAAGTCCGAGACCATGTGCCTGTAAGATAGGGATAAGCACCATTGGCGTCTGCAAAACCACTTCCACCGACGAGAACAATGTTCTTGCACGCCCGAATGCGGCCGTACATCTCTAGCATCGGCTCATGGAAGTCTTCGCATGAATGGTGGCCACCTGCTCTACCGCCGGTCCACTGCAAGATTACAGGGAATGTCGGGTTATTCTGTGCTATCAGAATCACATCTTTAATACTCTGCACTGATCCCGGTTTGAATGAGATATACTTCAAACCTAGGTTGTCAATGTAGCCCTGCGCAGTCTCAAGCGATGGTACACCGCCGCCTATAGTCAGACCATCTATGCAGACGCCTTCCACCCAGAGCTTCATGATGAGTGGTATCTGCCAAGCTATGCTGCGGGCGTTCGCGAAGATTACGTTTAGAGCGATTGCTCGGCCAGGCTGTATTGATTGCGAGATGTTACTGATCGCTGTAGTGAGTTTGGCCTCACTTGTATAACCTCCACATGCAAGTTCGATATGATAGCCTGCATTCATCGCCGCTGTCACTACATCCCAGTGGGTTGTCGTTGGAGTCATGCCAGCAACCATAATTGGTGGCACCTTGAGAAGACGACTAAATCGTGTATCAATGATAGTTTTGTCGCCCCCATTTACACCATAGCGAAGGAGACGAGGACCAAACTCTTCCGCCCAGCTGGTTACACGTACAACCGAGCTGCTATGTCTGCTAAGAAGCTCGGATTTGTACCCTACTTCGCTTGAAATTGCTGCAATTGTGCTTGCTAAGATAACATGAACACCAGAGCCTTCCTTATTTTGACTTGTCACTAGACCGATGCTGGAGTCGGTGCCTGGACCAAAGTCGAGGATGTGAGTGGCATTAGGAAATGCCGTCGCTTTTTCCCAATGCACCGGATTAAGTGTAATGGAACGAACTAATCTGGGCACTATATTCTCTGGCTCGGTTGTGCTACTGCTAATATCGTCCCCTGTTTCCGCATCGAAAAACGGAATCTGAAGCATCGAGCGTGGAATAGTAATATGTTGAAGGTCTTGGAGAAGTTGCTTCGTACCTGTTACCAAGAACTTACTGTGGAAGGGAGCTGTGATAGGGAGAAAGCGCGCAAGAATGACGGCTTTACGCTGACAATGTGGAACTTGAGACTGATTTGCATCATGACTAGCTGTCTCCTGCGATAGGCCAAGTCTTAGTTTGTAGAGAGTTAATGGTGGTCCTACGACGACGAAGCTACGGGGGCCATTCATTAGAGATATGGCTACCTTTTGCGAATCTGGTTGGTATTTGTTTATAGCATCGATATGCGACTGCAGGAATATTTGGCTGACATTTCGGATACTCAGCATTGGGCTGGGGACACCTTCGTTCTGACGTATTGAATCTTCAACTATCCGTAGGGGTAGAGGGGCTTGCACCCAGGTTGCTTGACTTCTGGCTCCAGTCCAGAATAGAATTTCAACCGCAGACAAACTAAGCTGGAAGAACGAATCCCACGAGTCTGCTGCTGCAATTACTGCGGCGATGACGCAGCCCTGCGAGTGAGCTGCAATTCCACTGAGATGCTCGCAGAGTTCGAAGGGCATTTTATCGAGGATTTTCAACGTAGTGTAATAGTGAACAAGCTGTAGAATGCCAATTAAAGGCATGCTGACCGGTGCTGTAGTAAGATAGTTGAGATCAGGTGTGGTTTCTGGCTGCTGGAGCCAGCGTAATGCATCTAGGCCATGAGGATATAGCGGCGCTAATTCAGTTTCCATGGCAAGAATTTTGAGCCTCGTACATAATTTTGGGAGATAGTCCTCAAGATAACACTTATAGGTATTGTAATTCGTCCGAAGTTCTTGAAAATACTCGGTGGTGATTCCCTGCCCACCGAGGACGGCATATATCTTCGTCTGGCTGGCAAGTGTTGATTGCAACAGCGCTGATGGGCTAGGTGAGGGGGTACGTTGTGCCAAATAATAAGATTTGTAGTAGCTTCCGACGAGGCGTACTTGGCTTTGTGCATCGCAGCCTGATTCTGCTAGTAATCGATGGATGTCGTCGCTGAGGAAATCCTTCTCTAGTCGATACAATAGGAGGTTAAGTAATGTCCGGAAATTGTTTTCGAGAATCGCCTCGGGGAACTCTTGCAAGTGGAAGTCCTCGGAAGCTACTGTGCTCGTAAAGCCGATAAAGTCGATCACCAAGCCCAACAAACACGTTGGCGGCGGATCTATGTCTTCTTCAAGGCCTTGAAGGTATCGGGCCTTGATCTCCGATGCAAGCAAATGAAGATCCTGTGTTATGGAGAATTGGTAGTGCCATTGCATGTATGAAAGTTCCAAAAAGTGTATGGGTTCGTGCTTGAGCATCGACGTTGTAGATGAGGTGTACGAACCCTCTGGCGTTATGATCGGTGTCGCCATCGACGTCGGCAATAAACCATCTGTGTTGGAAATCATGACGAGAGACGCCTGCTTGCTGCTGTTGATGAATACACTTTGATGTGTCTGACTTCCAAAAGATGGCACTGTTCTTAGTTGGTCTCGCAGGGCACCCTCTGTACAATACATACAGAAAGAAAGAAGGAAAGAAAGGAGGAACGACGGCGATGGAATATGGAGCAACGATGAATAGGCAGTAGTACAAAGTGATTCTGATGGCGAGTCGTATCTGTGAACCAAGGTACCTACCTAATGATGTGTGAAAGGATATGAGACCCGGAGGAATGTAATGACCGAAGAAAGTACGGCATTTGGCATAAATGATAAATTAGAATAGAATTACCAGAGCTCCGTCTGAACTATTAGATGAGACAGGGCCTCTATTCCAAAACTTTGTTCAGATAGGATTCCTGATGAACCGGTCAGACGATTGTAACATACAATAGAGTGGATTCACAAGGAAAGCTTTGATCTGGGGGAATAAGGTTTCGTTAAATGGCAAAGAAATGTAGGAACCGATCGTTGTTCCTGGGACCAACTCTGACATTAACCTGAAAATATCGTAAATTCGGCTTTTCCAGATTCCGACTATGCGGTAATAGAATCCTCGTATTATGCTAAATTGTGTTCCACGAAGAACAACCTTAATACTCTAGAGGAGAGGCAAATGATGTCTACATTTTTCTGCTAGAAATTCTCGGTACCTTATCACGGGTAATTGAACTGCGTGTATTGCGAGTTTCATTTTCGGCAATAACTTCACCAGCTGCAATATTTTATGATATATTGAAGCTGGTGAGAATTACTGCTGCATCTTAAAATACTGTGCACCGATGAACGACACCATGAATTCTTCCTCAGCAGGCTTCCAGCAACCTGTTCAATGCCCGCTTGCTGCCGACGACACTTTTGGGCCCTTGGTTGCGCGATGTCGAAGGGCTTTTGACTTTACGCTTCATTTCGAAGAGATCTTCTTGTCTATTCTACCCATAGCCCTGCTTCTTGTTCTCGCACCTATTCAGATCGCAGTGCTATATAAAAAGCCTCCAAGTGTTACTGCCAGGGTGCAGCAAAGACTAAAACTTGTAAGCCCATTTATTCAATTTGATTCTCCCATGTCTCAAAAACGACCTCCTTCTATTGCTTGAGTCTTGTGCCACTTGAGACCTCAGTCGCGCTGATATTTCACTTCCACAGTTCTGTATTGCCATCTTTGGTGGCCTTCAAATTGCCATCTTGGTCTTGTGGCTAGTTCAAACGCATACAGGGCAGAGGACAAAAACTACCATAGTATCAGCTGCGCTCTCGGTTGTGGGCGTCTTGGCTCTGGCGGTCTTATCGTATGGCGAGCATAGGAAGTCTGTCACGCCCTCGACCCTACTCAATGTCTTTCTAGCCTTCACTATTATTTTTGATTCGGTGCGTGTGCGCACCATATGGCTAATGGACCTGCCACAGCCTATTGATATTTTATTCTCAATATCACTAGGGATGAAGGTAGTTATCCTCCTGCTGGAATCGAGAGGTAAGGCCCGGTATCTCATCAAGCAAGGTGACCAACAACGTGGGCCCGAGGAGACAGCTGGCATTCTGAGTCGGACTTTCTTTTGGTGGTTGAATCCGCTTATCTTGCTGGGCTCTCGGAAAGCGTTGACTATTGATGACCTATGCCCACTCAATGAAAATCTGGCGGCAAATAGCAAGCTAAGTGCTAAATTTGAAAGGGGTTGGGAATCTGGTAAGCTTTTAATGTTCTAAACCTTGGGATCCCGCAAAGAGAAGACATAGAATGGAGGCAATGTCATGTATCGAGAGCGCTAACTATACCCACTAACATCCAGTATCGTCCAAGAACTCAGACAACAAACTCTTCTGGGTTCTCTACACAGCCTTGAAATGGCAGTTTCTAGCACCTATCCCGGCACGGGTTGCTCTAGTCGCCTTTACTATCTGCCAGCCACTGCTTTTGCGGACCTTGACCGAATATCTTGCGGATCGGGATATGCCTAACCGAGTTAATATAGGCTACGGCCTGATTGCCGCATATGCTGTCGTTTACAGTGGAATTGCAGTTAGTTCTATCCCTGTACTTTTGAGGTCACTTATCCTGAGACCAATGATAAGCTAAAAGGTGCAAGAGGTGTCGACGGGCTTCTACTGGCGGCAAGTTTACCGCTCAATCGTGATCCTTCGAGGCATTCTCATCTCCGCCATCTTCAGGAAGACTATGACAACAAGTATCACAGCGATCAACAACTCTCAAGAGGTATCTCTCATGAGCTCCGACATCCAAAGGATAGTTGATGGCTTACGAAGTGTACATGAGGTGTGGGCTTGCCTTCTGCAAATCAGCATTTGTACATGGCTACTGTATGGACAGGTTGCAGCTATCTGTGTCATCCCCGTCACCTTATCATTAGGTTACCCGACCATAATTCTTAATTTTTAGTACCCATAGCTGACGATTTATTCTGGTAGTTTGTATAACTGTGACTGTTCTTGTGGCAGCTAATGCGGGCAAACGGCAGGCGATCTGGATGGAGTTCCTCGAAAGAAGAGTTGGTATGAAGAATGAAGATAACAAGCGCCTGAAAAAAAGACTAGGACTATACTGATGAGCACGTCAGGTATCACGGCATCCATCATATCCTCCATGACAGGGATCAAAATGACCGGACTCAGTCCGACGCTCTTTAACCTTATCAAGAAATTACGGACTGATGAGTTGAAGTCAGGCACAAGTTTCCGCGTAGTGCTGGTTAATGCCATATCCCTAGGATACACACCGCAACTTCTATCTCCTGTGTTGACCTTTGGTATTTTTATTGCTATGCAACAAACGTCCACTAGAATTCTTGACTCGACACGCATCTTTAGTTCACTATCTCTGATAGTATTATCGACACAGCCGTTGCTTCAACTACTTCAATCTATTCCACAAATAGTGGGCGCAGTGAGCTGTTTAGCTCGAATAAGCACCTATCTGGTCAGCGAGTCTAGAATAGACAACCGCCTGCACCCAGCATCCGATTGCAACAAAGAGCTCGAATATCCGTACATAGATCTTTCAGAAACGTTCTACGCCACCGAGAAGATATATCTCTCCAGTGATATTAGCCAGTCGCCACGAGACGCGAACAATGCCATCACCGTTTCCAACGGGAATTTTGGATGGACGAAAACCGGACCACCTACTCTAGCCGACATGAATCTGGAAATCATTAAGGGTTCTCTTACGATCATAGTCGGGCCAGTGGCAAGTGGTAAATCTACTCTCTCGAAAGCGCTTCTGAGTGAAACTCCGTATTTCGAAGGAAAAGTCACCATCTGCTCAAGGAACGTGGCATACTGTAGTCAGACGCCATGGTTGATTAATGACTCGGTGCAAAGCAACATCATCGGCTACTCACCATATGATATGATTTGGTATAACGAAGTCATCGATGCATGCGGGCTTGAAGACGACTTCAAAAGGTTTCCAAAAGGAGATCAGACAGTGGTAGGAAGTCAAGGAATTGCATTAAGCGGTGGACAGAAGCAGAGGGTAGTAAGTCTTCATCAATATTTCTCATCATGACGATCGGCTTTAAACATGATTTATTGCAGGCCGTAGCTAGAGCGGTCTATTCAAAGATGGATATCGCTATCTTTGACGATCCCTTCAGTGGCTTGGACGCTGGTACCCAACAACATATATTCACCCATGTCTTTGGCGCCCAGGGGATATTAAAGCGCCTCAAAACTACAGTGGTTCTCATAACTCATGCCGGTATATACCCTTTCTACTTCTCTCTCGAGAGTGAACTATTTTCAGCTGATATTTTTTTTTCCAAAGCCAATCTACTGCCCTTTGCAGACCACATTATCTGTTTAGGCAAT
The DNA here is from genome assembly GCA_022190145.1 of Pezicula rhizophila. Lineage (NCBI taxonomy): Eukaryota > Fungi > Ascomycota > Leotiomycetes > Helotiales > Dermateaceae > Pezicula > Pezicula rhizophila. The sequence goes on from JAJONI010000386.1 coordinate 22,759, forward strand.
GACGGTTATATTACCGAGCAAGGCCCATTTGAGATACTCAACTCACGCAACGGCTATGTAAGCAGTTTCGCGCTCCAAGACACCCATGAACCCACGACGACGGAAATGCTGTCAAAGTCCTCGGTAGAAGGCGTTAACCAAAGTAGCGCCCTTGCGCAAGAGGTTCAACTTCCAGAAGATATAAGTGTAGGAGGCGGTGATTATTCGATTTATAAGTACTACTTCGGAAGCATCGGGTTAGTAACTATGATCGCTTGCTTGATTCTGGAGGTTGCTTTTGCGTTCTTCTCCACATTTCCGTGTAAGTTTGTCCAGCACCCCAAAGATAGACGTCAGGCAAGATTAGTTCCTTCACATTCTGACTCCTTCCTGCTCACTCTTAGCCCTCTGGCTGGCATGGTGGGCGCAATCAAATGAGCAGCATTTACAGAATCGGAATGGTTATTATCTAGGAGTTTATGCTGGCTTTCAAGGATCTGGGTTGGTCACAATTGGCGTGCTAGCTTGGTAAGTACTTGACCATTCACTCCATATATTTGACGCACTTTGAAGTTGACTTCATAATCTAGGCTCGTGTGTAATGTTGTTATCGTTTCATCGGGAACAAAACTACATACAAGACTAGCGGATGCTTTATTCAAGTATAGTATATCATCCTTATCAATCCGCCTCTCTGCTGATATATAGCCTTCCAGCGCACCTATGTCATTCTTTGCAGAGACAGACCTTGGCGTCATCTTGAACAGGTATTATCATGACTGATTATATTATATTTACTTATGAATTCTTCGGTCTGACAGCTGGAACAGATTTAGTCAGGATATGCTTCTCATCGATACCGAACTCCCGATCAGTTTAGTAGATCTCGTAGCATGTAAGCGACGCGAGCAGCCTTTCTCATATACAAAGAACAGAATTAGATTTAACTCGATCCAGCTTCTTTCACCTCCGTCGGCCAAGCTATCTTGATAGCCAACAGCTCTTATTACATAGCGATCAGCTACCCCTTCTTAGTCTGCGTCTTCTACATCATACAGAAATACTATTTGTGCATATCACGGCAGATGAGGTTACTAGATCTCGAATCGAAAAGCCCACTCTTGTACGTTCCTACAACAAGGACCCCAAATATAGAACAATGGGACGAAATACGCTGACATAGATATCGGTCTTCAAGTTCGCTTTTCCTAGAATCACTTGAAGGCTTAGCATCAATACGGGCCTTCGGATGGGAACGCGAAATGCAGCAGCTCAACGATGGCATCCTAAACCGCTCACAGCAACCGTTCTATCTCCTCTTCATGATTCAACGCTGGCTGACCTTAGTTCTGGAATTAGTATCTGCCGGTCTGGCCGTGATCGTGGTGAGCGTTGCTGTGCTTTTTCGGGACACGTCGAGTCCAGGGTTTACCGGCGCAGCCTTGGTGAATTTGATTTCCTTCATGGAGAATCTGAAATATCTGATCGTCACGTACGTTTGATTTTTGTTTTTGCTTTTTTGGTTCGACCCTAAACATAGAACCAGTTAGAGAGAGTATTAGCAAATTCCTGGGCCTGACTGGTGAATGCAGATGGACCAATGTTGAAACGGCCCTCGGTGCCGTATCTCGCGTCAGAGATTTCAAGGAAAAGGCCGGCAACGAAAATCTACCTGGCGAGATCTCGCAGGTGCCTCCGGACTGGCCGTCGTGTGGCAGTATTGAATTTCGCCAGTTGTCTTTGAGATATAAGTGGGTTATTTATTTTCCATCGGCGTCACCTTGACAAGTTTCAAAGTTTCGAGAGCTATATTTTGCTAATTGTTAACTCTCTTGCACAGACCAGAAGGGAAAAACACAGTTGAAAAAATCAATATGCATATAAAGGCAGGGGAAAGAGTTGCCATTTGTGGCCGTAGTGGAAGGTTAGTGACTTGGTATACTGGTTTGTCTATGCTAAACTGTTCTTTTCCGCTCCCAGTGGCAAAAGCTCCTTAGTTCTCTCTCTCTTCCGGATGATCGATATCAGTGAAGGAAGCATACTGATCGACGGCCTCGATACTGCTATCATACCCCGACAGACGATCCGCGAGAGGCTAAATGCCATTCCGCAGAATCCATACTTCTTCCAAGGCAGCGTGCGAATGAATGTCGACCCCTCGCAGATCTTCACCGATGCTGCAGTAATCGAAGCTCTGACGAAAGTCACTTTATGGGAGAAATTCCTTGACGCTGGCGGTCTGGAAGCCCTGCTAGACGAGGATATCCTGAGTCATGGACAACGGCAATTGTTCTGTCTCGCACGTTCCATCTTGTCTCACAGCAAGATCGTGGTGATGGATGAGGTGACAAGCAGGTCAGTTGTCTTCATCCCTTCCCGGCCGATGCACTCGAACGAAGCAAAAGAACCAACGTAGAATCTTGACAAGTGCCTTGTTAACACTGCCTCTTCACAGCGTCGACCACGAAACAGACGCCTTGATGCAGCGTCTTATTCGTAAAGAATTCCAGAACCGTACCATCATTTGTATTGCCCATCGTCTTGATACGATTCTTGATTTCGATCGCGTTATGGTTCTAGATGCGGGCGTGTTGCTCGAGTGTGATACTCCTGCTGCACTCCTGGGCAGACCGTCAGCCTTTAAGGCTTTGTATGATGCTCGTGCTGGTTAAAACTAGATATGCTAGATAGAAGTGTGGATTTTTAGCTAGAAGAAGGATATTCAGAGAAGGTAGTGAGAACAATGTAAGATTAACATAATATAGTGGGAGCATAGCTGGAAGGACATCAAGACTAGAATATTTGCGAGGATTGAATCGAGTAAATGAATTTGCTATGACCTTTTACTGACTCGTCCCTTAATCTCTTTGTTGTAATGCTTTCGCGGAAAACATCAAACTTAAATCCTGCACAATGATCTAGACTATAGTGATATTCCAG
>JAJONI010000387.1:0-25642 GCA_022190145.1 Pezicula rhizophila
ATAAAGAAATATCTAGAGGTTTATAAGTCTTATACAAGTAAGAGCTACAGTATAAGAAGCTTAAGAATTAATAATAACTAAGGCTATATAAAATATTAAGAAATTAACTTAAAGCAGCATTGCTAAGGATTTTAGTGCACGGATAGCCACAGCAGATTGTTTAGCCATCCATGTACGAAGGATACTCAAATTCAGACCAAGTAGAAATCTAGAAGTAAGGCATAGTACATCGACGACGTAACCTTGGACCACAGGAAAAACTCATATTTTCAGCTTTGCCGGCATGTCCATTGAGATATTATCTTCCTTCTAATAGCATCTACCCCACTCACTGGCACTGAAATCTAGGAATGTATACTGCTAATTTGCGATTCTCCGCTTAGTAAGCGGCTTGTTGTTGCAAAACATTACGAAGCTTTGAGGTCCTAGCACCATGGTGCGACGAAAGGCAATGCGCTGACTAAGCGGAATAACGACTCGAGCTGAAACTTCGGACAGGTCGGACATTCATAAAGATCCCCCCTTTTCGAACCAGTTTGTTGTTGACTAAGCGGATGCAGCTCAGAGAGACATATGCAAAGTCCACATTCTCACCTACCTGACCCGGAGTTCTTCGACAAACTATTACCCTACTGGCTTTATTTCCTATGCCGAAGCGTACTGTAACTGCGTGTGATGCTTGTCGGCAACGAAAGGTTTGCAAAGTCTTCCACTAGTGAGCATGGTGACTGATGCTTTACATCATCCAGATTCGGTGCGATCCAGTGGAGGAATCTTGTGACTGGTGCAAACACCACAATTTACATTGCACTTTTGCAGGTAGTACCACACTTCGATCAAGGGGTAAGTCCTTTGAGATACATCTCTGACTGAACTCCATTTTAACACTCGCCTTGAAGCAAACAAAAGAAATCTTGACACCGATGACAGCACTCCAACGCCTTCAGTGGCGGTGGTAAAGAAGGGCCAAGCAAAATCAGGATGCTGTAATGAAGTTGATATTTATAACAAGATATTCCAACCATCACCGGCCTTCGAGTCACAGCCAACGGTCGCATGTCATTTCCAAGATGAATCTGCCGATCTCTTGTCTGGTCGGACATATGCCTTTCCACCGCATGCAAGGGAGCCGCAGCCATTGTCTTTCAGGCTCGGCACTGTGTTAAAAACCTCTTATGAAGCCTATCATAACTCTTCTCTTCAAGCGTTACGGGTACCACAACTTCTGCCTACATCAGTACTCCCAGATAGAGATCTTCTTACTTCGATGTTTAATACTTACTGGTTGTCCCCCGTTTCTCGAATCTTTCCCCTTCTTCGACAAGACTCATTTGAGCAATCTTCAAGAAAGGTCTATGATGGCTCAAGCACTCCGGCAGAAATGGCGTGTGTGCTCGCATTCATGGCATTCATTTCACTTTTTGGTGTTTTTGAATCGAACCCCATTGGTTACAAAATTGAAGTTTTAAAATTTCTCCCTGGACTCCTAGTTCAGGCCCCAACATTAGAAGCAGTTCAGATATTATTGATATTAGTAAGTTCAGCTTTTTTCCTTGGGGGTGAATTGCCGTGAGTTATTTCGCTAATGGGATTAGGTTATGTGCAGCATCTTCGAAGGAAATGTTAATGCCATTAAACATTTTATGGGTTTAGCATCCAACATGTTGTTCACTCTCGGGGGCCATAAATACTCTCAAACTCATGCTCGCAGACTTTTCTGGCTTTGTTACGCGATCGATAAAGAAGTTTGCATCAAAATTGGACTTCCAGTCATATACGACTCGATGTGCGACTTGACACTGCCTAAAAACTACGAACGAGTCTGGTTTATAGACGAATACGACGATGCTACTTATCCCATTGACCTGAGACTAAGTATCATCAAATCACAGATATTTGACTTATTGTATTCACCGCAAGCCGCCGGGATATCAGATGCCGAATTGCTTAGACACATGCGCGAACTTGACGAGCGCCTAGAAACCTGGAGGGACTTAGTACCTACAGCAGTACGTCCGACATTGTGGGCAAATATGTCATCTGCAATAAGAGATGTGGGCATCTTTATGACGCATCTTTGCTACCATGACTGTGTAGCAAAGATCCATGGAGCTGCTGTATTAAGCACAAGTGGACGTGCAGCCTCTAACCGCTCTAGAGGGGTCACAAGTAGCATAACTCTGTGTATGGGTGCCTGTTATTCTTCGCTCTCAATTATAAGTTCAACCACAAAATTCATGAGGGGAGTTGCACTCTGGTACATGACTCTCCTTCAAGCTACAAGTCTCATAGATCTTAACTAATAGAGCTTTAGGATAATCGCCCTATACTGGATATCAGCAATGAAAATCATTTGCGACGATAGGCTTCCCAGACCCACGGAAACTTCTGATATCAACATTAACCAAGAACTGATAAAATCTGCGTTAGCTACTATCACGGATGCCTTTGCTGACCGATATAATTCGGACGAGAAACGTTCTCCATCCTTACGTCGTTTATGCTACGATTTAGATCTGGTTCCCCAAAGCCTATACAAGGCTATCGGAAAGCCAAATTCATAGACCTACAACTTGTAGAGAATTTGACCTTTTAATGTCTGATTGGACGCCATATCTCAAGATATAAAGCACTGGAAGGGGATACATGCACACAACAACACTACCCGGAAAACCATTCGCCTCGCCCTGCTACTGAAGTCGACATCTGGATCCTAAATTTCTGAGTCTGGCATAGACTGTGGACAGAGACTGTGGAATGGGTACCCAACAGGTTGCCAAGAAAAACTCAGGCGATGTGGTCGCGTGCCAGGCTGCACGTGCACTTCAACCATCTTAAGAGATTATGTTCAAATGAATTAATTACATTTTCAGAAATGCTTGCACGTGCAATTAGTCTGAGCTTGGGTCCTCTTGACAACCCGTCGGGTACCCATTCCACAGTCTAAGATTCTGGCATGTCCCTAACAGAACAGTGAAGTTAATTCTTCTACCTGAAGGAACTTTCGTATTCTACTTCAAAGTGACTTATGCTCACAGGTTAGGGCCCATAGAGAATGTAATAAGAACGATGCAATAAATGTTAGGACCTATAACAGTCTCTGTACTATGGTAACTAAAGGGCAGGCTATGTTGGATGAATGAAAACCCAGCAGGTCACTTGCCCACATGCTGAAAAGTTTGAATATCTGCATATTCCGGGATAAAGACGGACAAAGCCTTGGTCCGAATGGCTCGTCGGGTTAAGAATATGCTTTCAATTCATTAGGAAATTCAACAGCAACCGCTTCCTCATTCGTCATTATGTTTAACGCCATGATGAAGTACGAGGCATCGGGTGAAGTGCGAAAGTAAGACAGTTCTGCCGTTCCAATGTTCTTTCCTAGCGTCGACCGCGTAAATACAGGAAGGGAGACGGTTGAGTAAATTGGAGCTGTGGCTGATACATAGCTCGTCCAAGTCAGGATCGTAGCCGTATCTAGAGTCGAGTTCATATTCAGGCTCGGAGTCCGAGTCCAATTCACATTCCGAGTTAGACTTAGCAACGGAGATTGATTCAATCCTCGGCTCCGGCATGGGCGAGTGCAAATGCTGCAGGTGGACTTTCAACCATAGCCACAAACTAGCCAGCTAACCTATCCGTAGGTCCCTGAAACCAGAAATTCCAATTGCGTGGTTCCGGCCCATGTTCAAAGCCAAGGAGTTTTGATCGCTAGGAGCAATGGGAAGTTCTAGAGTATCTATATTCGCATAGTTAGTTTGTGCGTTTATGGACGTAGATAAAGGCTCTGCTTGCTAAAGCGTTGATTCATCATGTCTCGAAGATAGAATGCGTCCTCCTGTTGCCCATATCGCTGAAGATCAACGCTGCATGCGTGTAACTCAATTAGCTACGTATCTGATGTTTGGAGTAGCCATCGGAACCCTTTTAAATTGTTCTTTGGGTATATTAAAATGGTTTCTCGGATGAGATTACGTAGCGCGGTTCTCCCATAGCCATTTGTAGCATGATGATGATGATAATGATGGAGGTCAATAATCACGCTAATCCAAGGCCGAGGGCCTTATTGAGCGGAGCCATCCATAGCATGGAAAGAAGATCCCGCTTTATGACATCCCAGAGAAGCACACGCCATGGATAATTACGATCGTTAGGATCATATGACCTACGCCATGTCACTGCGTCGTAACCCTCATTGTAACCGTGTTAAAAGTGATCGTCATGACCTCAGCTTCCTGCACGGGAATGAAGGAGGGCCCGTCCTGCGGAGTCTCTATAGGTTCCGTCTCCTGATTTAGTCTACTACTGCCCAAAGCAACAAAGAGGATTTCTAATTAATTTCCTCGGTTCTTATATTTTACTGCCATCGCAGGACGAAGGAAAATTCCGCCTTGTAAGATTACTTTTACGTACTGCCGCTCTGCGGATCTCTCTCTAAGAGGAAGAGGGGTGCTAGTGCTAGAAACGCTTAAAGTAAATTGTAAGATTAGCGTACTTATTGTCATTTTCAGGACAGACTTTATATAGTCTATTATATTACAACCAATCAGTTGGTTATAATACAAGCCTTTTGTGGTCATATGGCAGTGTGGGAAGCTGCTTGTGTGAAACTAAATTAGTATTTTTTGATTTAGCTCTACAACAGCCCTTTCTTTTTATACAATTATTACTGTCGGTTCCCTCAGGATTTTGATTATGTCAACTAAGTCAACTGCTCGACGGGCAGACTGGTGTTCTTTACTTAGTATGCTCATTGTCGAAAGGTGTTGATATATAGTTGCATTTTTGTTAATAGTTGTCCAAAAGAGGCTATCTACAAGAAGATGTGGCCTTTTATGGCAGTGGTAATCACGTGAGTTAACATGAGACCATATACCTTATTCCCCCATTTACATTCATCTATTTTGTCAGCAGTCAGCATTTTCAGGTAGCAGAGCCCCGCATCCTTCAAAATCCTGCAAACCACCATTTCTTCTTAGAAATAAATAGCCTTATCAACCCCCCCGAAACGTAAACCAGAGATTCAAAGTCAGGAGGCATCGCTCAAGCTATACGTGATAGGCATTCTCAGGCGTCTGCAAGCTGACCTAAGAACATCACGATGGAGAGGCCAAACAAGCTGTGTGCGGCATGCTCTGCAGTCGATTTGTTCTCACTATTCACAGGAGCCCGATATTATCCAGGAGATGGCTTTAAAAATAAAACGTCCATTTCTCTAGGTACTCTAGCTGAGGTCAATACTAATACTAATTGTCCATTTTGTCGCCTTCTCAAACACAACCTCTACGGGACAAACAGTGGTAGTTTGTGGTTGAAAGAGGGTGTTGACATTGACACCTCAGAGGTACAAGTCGCAGTCTCTCCCGTCCGCGCCGATTACAATGAGGAAATGAGATATATCGACGATAAAACTAGAGACATGGTGGCTACCATTTTGGAGGTGCACCTATATCCCCTCGAAGGATTATCGGAAACGGAGAAGTACTTGGTTCCAAGTTATAGTCAGGGAAATGGCATCCAGCTACTATCTCCTGACTCCGTGGATCCCGCGCGGCCATTGTTAAATGGCTACCTGGCTACGACTATGGACAATAACCTTGATCTACTTCAAAAGTGGATGAACACTTGCGTCGCATCACACTCTCTCGAGTCAGACCAGGGTACCTGTTCTCCGTCATACTTACATAATGCCGCCTTTGAATACGGTATCCAAGTCATCGACGTCGAGAATCGCACTATCACAGAGAAGAACCCAGAGGAGATTGCTTATGCTGCATTAAGCTATGTATGGGGCAAGCATGGCCGAGTAATAAATATGGAAGTTACGCAGGAATCTTCTTCTATACTTCCTGCTAAGATCCCTAAAGTCATTGACGACGCGATTTTCGTCTGTAAGAAACTTTGCATCCCGTATTTATGGGTCGATCGTTACTGCGTAGATCAAGATGATATGGTCAAGAAAACATCGGAAATACAAGGCATGGGTTACAGATATCATTATGCCAAACTCACCCTAATCGCAGCAATGACTCCAGAATCTGGTGATGACTCAGAATATGGATTACTACCAGCATCAGGCTCAGGCAGCATGGAAGGTCTACAAAGAACAGAGACAATCCAAGGGCGTAAATACATTACCGCTTTACCAAGCATCCATCGCCAAATTATATGTTCCGAGTGGCAGCAAAGAGGATGGACTATGCAAGAAGGGCAGCTCGCAAACCGCTGTGCTTTCTTTGGAAACTACGACATTTCATTTCTGTGCGGGTCCGGACACTGGAGAGAATCCTTGCACTCTGGGCCCTATGCTCATGAAGCTGAAATGCCGACTATCAAGATGAATTGCGAAGGATATCATATGTTATCATGGCTCAGCTGGTTGAAGGACAAATCTTGGAGGTTCGATGACTACCACTCCTTGATGATGGCATACACTCCAAGGAACTTATCCTTTGAATCCGACAAACTCAACGCCATTACGGGCTGCCTCAATTTTATTGCAGAAAATAAAGGTGTCCCTTTCATTCACGGACTTCCTGCAACTGATTTTCACTACGCACTCCTCTGGTCAGGCGAATACGACCGACCGCGAGAGGGCTTTCCAAGCTGGTCGTGGCCAGCGTGGCATTGTCTGCAGCAATCTCATCGAGTCTACCCATTAGAAAGCGGCACCTGCTCCTTAAAAGAAGATGCGTACGGCAATCTCCAAACAATAGGACCAGTATGTCGAGATATCGAGTTGCAAGGCCTTTTAATCAACCTCATGGAGAGGCAACATCGAACCAACAAGTGCTTACAGCGCTTTGCAAACATTACTTCCTCGAGTAATAACCATGCGGTTCTCACCATCACTTCAGAAGTAGCGCGTTTCTTCCTTGATATACTTCCCGATTCTACTGCTCCAGTAGATGAATCCTGGCCATCTGATAACTTGGACGTACCACGTGATTTCGATTCTACAAAGACTCTCAGTACTGATGCATCTTGGGATTTAAACTCGGAATACAAAACTCCATACGATCGCTTACAACTACGTGACCAATTCAACAACATTCATAAATCTCACTATCCCTACTGGTTTAAACACTGGCCGCCCTTCCAACTTAATCTCCCACATACCCTGCGAGGATTAACCCTAACTTGGCTTTTGAAAGATGGAATCGAGTTGATAAAGATCCTAGAATTAGAGTTATTGGAAGGAGATGAGTCTTTAAAGCCGTTTCATCTGGTATTATGCTTGGGTATTGATCCAAGAGAGGACACTGCGAGGAGATTTGGAATGTTTTGCCTGCCTAAGGAGATGTGGGAGAAGGCGTGTCCAACTACGCGTTCAGTTACGATAGGCTAGGTTCGGCGGACAGGTTCGGGATAAGGTCATCGTGTTAGATACTTCCCCTCCCCCAGACCATCGCTAGCTTATGAATATATGTAGTTCTCGATATCTGGATATTCAGTACCGGAAATCTCGACCACGAGTTTAGGGATGATGCGAGGAAGCTTAGCGAGGAAGTAAAACTTCAAGGACTTGATAGACATAAAAGGCCTCCTGTGTTTTGCTCAAACCAAGAATCATCTTCGTCGAGTCTTGAGAGTCATGGTGTAGGAACTTTAGATGAAAAGAATAGCCAACATTCCTTAGCCTGCTATTGTCCGCCGCGAAGACAGCGAAAGATGACTCACTTATTTATTCATGCCATTCCATTAAAACAAGAGTAAAACCAGACTTTCTATCATGTTCCGACTTCAATTGTGAAAGCGCTTAAAGTCCCGAATATCTCTCGTTTCGTGTTTTCCAGTGTATCGTTCTATGCCTTCGTGCTGTGTGTTAATAGATCGATCACTTAATTCCTTCCTTCGCTCAAGCAAATAATTTTACGGGAGAAAATATTTGGATATTATCTTAATTGACCTACGGAGCATGTGCCTAGATAATTTTCGGGAGTCAATCCCCTATAAATTGTAACTCGCAAACTAGTATATTTTGAGGAGAATTAAGTAGATTCTACATTTTGTAACATACCTACAGTTTTTTAGACTGACATAGCAAAAGTTACAGAATCCACTTATAGATGGCGATTGTGTAGCCATCATCATTTTGTGGAGGCTTATTCTTTTGATCTTTTTCGCCACTAACTTTAAGACAGTCCATGTATGAGAAAGCTTCTGTGATGAGAAAATTATACATGCTTAGGCACGTTTCCTTGGCCTCGCTTAGCTCCGCGCTAGTCCCCCCTTTCCCTCGCTTTTACTCCGCGTAGCCACTTGAACGAGAATCTCTGCACAAGTAATTCCGAAGTCTGGGGACTATAAGGCATTAACTACGAGTCTTATGGAGGCGTAGCTGAATAAAAAACCAAGTTCTATTAGCACAGCTTAACATCGGCAAAATCAGCAAAAACAAAGGTCAAAATGAAAAACATACAACAGTAGGTATTCGCTGGTGGTCACCCACCCAACTACTAATCTACCGATCTGAGGCTTATGTATGGCAGAGCGGACGGGATGCCCAGTTCTCCTCAGTCTATGGTCGTATGTATTCGCATCTTCGTTATATATGAGAATAAAGCTATTAGTTCTGCGCCGAGTTTTCTACCTTGATAACATATTCCTTAAGAAAACCAAGTTTAACATCCAAAGTCTATTGCCTCTTAGACAACTACTAGCAACTGTCAAGGAACTGGAAGCTAATGCATCCGTACAATAGGCAAACGACGATATTTTAGTTAGGAAAACGGTGAGCATTACTCTTTTTAAGACTAGTACTAACTTGACTAAAAGTGAAAACAAATCAAAGATTTTGCTACTGTAGAAGGAAACCTTGCTGTGAAGCACGTTAACGTGCGACTTGAACTCGTGCAGAGTGAGTACGTGACCGTTATCAAGGATATAGAAAACATGTTCCTGAAGTAAGTTGATAACCATTCAACCACGCAGCCGAATGAAAACTATAATACTTCATTATATATATGAAATAAACTGATAGAATATACGATTACTTTTTATTATTAGTAAGCATCACTTTTAATCCAATATACTTGTTCTAATATATATTAGTTTAATTTTAATTTGGAACTTTATAGTATAACTTAGTGCTTTATATACTAAATTAAACCGAATCTACCGCGGCGGGCCTTGGAGCCTCAAACTGGTCGATGCCCTCCACAGCACACAGCCAGCCAACACGGTCCTTGACAAATATCTCACGCCTGTGACAGCACGTACAAGTTGCAGAGTATATCGCATTGTAGATTGCCTTTTTACGAAGGATTCTAAGCTAAAGAGAGAAGAAGAGAGAGTTAAGCGTTAGAAGTCTAGCTTAAATACATTAATAGGGTCACGTGTGCCCTCTAGTAGCACGTGTAAGGTAGTATGTGATGGTTCTGATCAGGATCGTCACAACGCCTCGGCTTTAGTTTTGTCTCGTGCAGATGGAAATCGTCCACCGTGCCAATACGCAGAATACTCCTTCCTGGGGTTCCAACACGATACATAAGCGTGCCACAAGTTGAGCAGAAATAGTTAGTCATCAGCTTGCCCGAGGCGATAGTGCGTGATTGGCCATAAGTTGTCAGATTGTCACGGCCGCGAACGTGGGTAAGATGCGTGTCGGCGATAGCGAAGTTCGAGGCGAACATAGATGCTGTGATCTTGCGGCAGTCGGTGCAGTGGCAGATGAATGTGCCGAGTAGGCCGGGACCTTGGGTCGGGAATGCTAGCTGCACGGTGCCGCAGAAGCAGGTTGCTGTCGCTGAGTCTTCTTTTGACCAGCCGTCGTCGGCGCCGCCAGCTAGAGGGAAGTAGGGTTTGGATTTATCGGTAGTGGCAGCCATGGTAGTGTACTTCTGTATCGTGAAGTGAGGTCTTAGTATCTAGCGCTGTTGATGTTATGAGATGTATTGAGTAGGGCCGCGTGAGCATTGTCGCTTCGGTCTGCTGCCTATTTCTAGGGGCAGGGGGCAGGCTAGTGCTTACTCTATTGCGGAGGTGATTTGGCCATATGGATGTGGAAATGGAGAACCTTTGCTCCGGCAGAGAGTTAATAGGTTTCGCGCACCGCTTCCTAGTTGAGAACAATTATACTTGCCACCTTAAGTCTCTTTCCCTTAAGCTGGGGTTACATTCACTATTAAACTTATTATGACGACTCCATTTCAGTGCAAAACAGCAATGGATTCTCGCTAGGTTCCTGATTTTATCGTCTATTGGATATGCTTCAACCTTGTTGGTCCTTAACAAGATGACTAGCGATCTCTCAGTCTCGTCTCTCCACGCCAGCCTCTATGCAACACACCCATTTCCACCTAACTCAAAATGCATTCGTGTCATTGATATTCACATTCCTATTGCTTTGGGTCTAGGCCAAGAACCCGAAGCTATCCATGCCGATCTGCGCGTTGTCAATCTTGAAGATCGGCCCTCTTTCACGGCTCTCTCGTATGTCTGGGGAGCTTATGCACCGAAGCCACACACTATTACATGTAGAAATTGCAAAATTCCCGTAACCGCTAATTGCTATTCCGCTCTTTTACATCTCCGGAAGAGGCTAGGGAGATTCACTATTTGGGTTGATGCAATATGTATTGATCAAGATAATGATGCCGAGAAGTCGCAGCAGATTCCTCTTATGAACCATATCTACTCGGATGCCAAGGCAGTGTACGTGTGGTTAGGAGATGGGAATCCTGGCACGGATAGAGCCATGAAGTATCTCGCAAATGCCGGCAAACTTGAGTACTTTACAAAGAATGCCACTAGTACAACGGAGGAGCTTTTTTTGCCAAGGCCATTTGCAGCGAGCTTATCGGTATATACGTCTCGATGGAGCTTTACAAGACATCCATACCTCTTTGAAGGTATGCCTCTTGGACTTCCTTCATTTAATTTTGCTGACAGTTGATTTTACCTTAGCTTCTGAGTCTGGATGGCGTCTCCCTGCTTTTATGCGTATTAAGAGATTCCAAAATGCTATATATGCCACCTATGACGATTTAGAAGATCTCCTCTCAAGAGAATGGATACGACGGATTTGGACCTATCAGGAGATCCTACTCGCATCCAACCCTATTGTGGTTTGTGGTAACGCGCACCTTTCATGGTCTCGATTTGAATTGAGTATCATTTTTCTGGAAGACACTGGCATAAATTACGAAGATATAATAACGCCGAAAATTCAAGCACTGAGGTCCTGGAAGAGGATCGCATTCTCTAGGGAGCGCCTGGTTGCATTAGAATCAAACAGACATACGCTGAACAGCTCTTTGACGAATACCCAAATGACGAGGCTGCAACAGTACCAAAAATTTGTTCATGGTATCGTTGGATGGCGAAACAAGGTTCTGAAGCGGTTCTATCCCATATTTGGCATTTCTTGCGGGATGACCCTAATATTTGGTATTCTCACTGCGATCAAATCCACTCACCCTTCCGCTCGCATCTTACTCAACAAGGCTGGCTGTATTGCGATTCTTGCCATATTTGCAATCATAGTAGTATTATTTTGCTCGGATCGCCTACGGCGCTATCTTTGCCACCAGCCTGCAACTCGAGCGCCAGTAGAGCCGACAATATCTGATGACTTGGTCGACGGATTATCAACTCGGCGAGCAAAGGAGCCCAAAGATATGGCGTTTGGTATCCATGCCGTCTTACAAAAAAGATCGAATCTTAATCTCTCGGCCCCTGATTACTCAGTCTCAACGGGTAAAGTCTACAAGGAGCTATCGATTCAGCTTATCAAAATCTGTGGCTCGCTACATCTATTAGTATTTGCAGCACTAAAGAGCTTTCCAGATCAACCATCATGGATTCCTGACTGGTCTTGCAGCTTTGACGACTACTGGCCGGGCCTCGAGGTGGATATTAACGGTTTCTATGAATACAGAAGCGCAAAAGAAAGCAAATTGGCTCAAAATTCGATGATAACTCCTGCCCCACACTTTCAATTTTCAATATCGAATAATGATCATATCATCGTCCGTGGCCGTGACCTTTGCACTATCACTGCCTTGTTTGAATTCCATCTCGCGCAAGACGGCTACAGCGAAACAGCTCATCCACCCCATCGAGCAAACCTTAACACAATTCTGAAGCTACACCAGCTTCACACTGGTTCAGAAAATTTCGCTGACTTTTTATCACGCTTGTTCCGCATAAAATGGCCTACTAGCCTGAGCTCTTCTAGAATATTGCATTGGATGCATTTCCTAGAGTCTCATCGAGATAAAAGTTTTTCTAATATCTTCACCATTCTTCAGAGTAGCGACTCGATATCCTTTCTATCTTTCCCAGGGCGTTATGGAGCTGGTGTAAAGATTCTTCAGAAAACTACCTATCAAGATATCTGGGTAACCCACGTTGAAATATCCAATACCATTGCGCGACTCAAACGGGTAGCGTTTGCCGGAGATCATAAAGAAATAGGACTCTGTTTAAGAAGAGCGGCGATTGGGGACTGTGTCAAGTTTATCCCAGGCGCACCACTTCCTTTAGTCCTTCGTCGACACAACTATAGAGGATCGTCGATACTTGTCAGCCCGGCTGTTTTCGCGGATAAAGAACTCAATATTGCGAAAGCAAGTGGGATGGAGAATGAATCGGAATATGAAGATATCGATCTAAGCTAGACATCTCAAACTTCAGCACCACCAGTAGCTGTCAGAATTGGCGCCGCACAGACAACATCACCAAAATCAAAGAGCATCATCTACCTTTACATAATCTTCAATGTGTCCTCTTCCCAAGCATAGCCTAGATCTTTTGGCTTTTGGGAGCATCGAGACACCAAAGTTGAAACGTCTTCGCTCATTTGGCTTTGAGAGGCCATGAGCCCAATCCTTTGCTCCCTAAAAGGTAGTGAGGAGTTTGGTAGTCAAAACACTGTACAATGGATGTCAGTACTTGATCATATTGATATTACAAAACGGATCTCCTGTGCAAGAGCATCTAGTCGACCTTTCAAGTTATGAACTTGAGGTTGTGTTTGCACGCTCATAATGGCAACCTTGAAAGTTCGCAATTTTTTTTAGATACGTCTTTCGCCCTAACACGCTCTAGAATGGACAAAAGGTCTTTATCAACGTCTGTACATGAGTTACAGAGGAATTTTGATCGCTACTCTGCCTCCGAGTGATGACAGAAATATGTGGATATATAATGTCCAGTAAGGATTATTTATGTACAGCATTTCCAATCTATTCACACAGAAACTTCACTAATGATTAGCTTGCTTCAACAGATATCGAACTAACAGGTGTCTTTATCGCGATACTGTCGGTCGACTACAAAGACCAAATAACGGGCCGGAATCTATCAACGAAGCAGACTAGTGGTCTTCACTTAGTATGCCTATTGTTGATGTTGATTCAGTTGTTGTTATTGTTTCCTAACTACTGAAAGTGGTGGTCTACTTATACATGTTCCTAAGCTAGGCTAGACTAGTGGCGCGACCCATGATTGGCCTAGTGCGCACTACCACTATATTCAGTGAATTAATTGTTCCGACAGATACCTTATAAAATATCTAATCTTATACTACTAATTAAAGAAGGTATAAAAATACCGAGGAGTTATAGACAGAGTATCTAGCGATGATACTTCAATACATTTTACCTAGTATACTCAGCACGATTTTAGATTTCTAATAACCCATAGATCAGGGATTGCCATGCCGTCTGGAATATATTACAATAACACAGTAACAAAATTCCTATTATAATCAAGGCTGTGGTCTTCACGGTAGCAGCTGATAGCATCGCCTGAAAGCCTTACGTCGTGTAACTCGGAATGCCGTAAAAGGTAAGTCTGCCTAACTGGTTATTTATCACTAGTAGACTGCAGACCCCGCTAGACCTTGTAATGATTTGGCTATGGGAGAATGCTAAGGATAGTGGCGACCCAATTACAGCTGATTAGCTTGCGATAGACACTCTATACTAAAGGACAGAGTAAAGTGTGATGTCTGTATAGCGTCGTATAACGGCTAACAGGATAGTTTTGTTTACATACTATAATATGCCTACCGCTTTAGAGGAGGCATATTTAAATTACATAGGTACTGCCTAATTGTATATAGTATACCATATGACTATAAGGAGTAAAGTCTATATTTTTAAGGGCTAGGTTGTCAAAGCGCTCTTAGAAACTAGTGCAGACCTTAACCTGTTTTCGTAGCCTACCTTTGCACTTAGCTACTAAGTTTAGACACCTATCTATTGTAGGAATGCTTTTAGCCAAAGGAGCAAAACCTACTGTTATAAACTTGAGGCTAGCGGCGCCATTGCATAAAATTTTTTATAACAATTAACTAAGCCTAGAAATTATACAAGAATTGTTAAGATCTAGAGTAGATATCAAAGCACAGGATAGTGACAGCGATACGGTTCTTTATAGAGCTTTGATATTTAGTTCAATAATACTTGTTAAAGAACTCATCGCCGCTAGAGCAAATATTAATGCATGTAATTACGACTAGGCAGCTTTGCTCTGCATTGCGTCTCTTGTAATAAGTCAGGCGTAGCACGAGTTCTTTTGGACCATGGTGTAGATATTTTGTCTTAAACAATATTTAAGCATACTCCCCTCTACTACGCATTTTTAAATAGTCATTTTAAAGTTTTCGATCTGCTTAACAAAAATAATAACAATATTCATTAGGGATTAATAAAAGCGCTAGTACAGTGCTTCTGAACGCTAACGCAAATTCGTAAGTATAGGACAAGTACGGCTTTACTCCGTTCTATATTGCTTCTAGAAAAGGTTATCTTAAATTTGTTAAAGTATTAGTAGCTAGACGTAGTATTAATATTAAGACACAAGATAATGTAGGAGATACAGCTTTACATATAGCTGCTTTAATAGCTATAAAGAGGTTATCAACTTTCTTTTAAAGGCTAGAGTAGATGTTTAGGCCCCAGACAATAACAGCTACATCGCACTACTTAGGGCTTCTACAGAAGGCCACCTTAGGGCAGTTACAGTTGTGCTTAACTGTACAGCTATTGACATCGACGCTTGATGCAACATAGAATAGACAACCTTACGTTGTCCTGCTATGCGGATATGAATCCATTGTTGAACAGCTTATTAAAAGTAGCTGGAACTTATTTCTTCGCACTAACACATTGAGCTCTCTTGCTTTCGATGTTGTAAAATTACAGGGCTTCTGCGAATTCAAAGGCTACTGGGACAGGCAATATAGAGCGCAGAGATTCTGTTACAGAACAGGCGCTCGAGGCCAACTTTCTTCCGGGCTTCTCTCCACGTATCAAAGACAGAGCTATATAAGCGACCGGGTGGAGAGGGCCTTTTTAGCACCCTCTTTAATTCGTATTGATTTGGATTACAAAATAAATAATTAAACTTGGAAAGGAATCTCGCTGAGAAGTTGCTTTCCATTCACAACTGGAGCCTTTGCTGCAATCAGCACACACAAAAGCCTCGACCATCCTTCCGTCTCATTATCCCACCCATGCATCGTCGCCTGCTGAATAACTGTCTCTCCCTCCTTTACCAACGTCCTCGAGCCATCATCCAACGTCAAAACCACTTCTCCTTTTAACACATAGATGTAATCTAGAGTTATTGAGCGATGAACCATTCCCTTTGAGTTGGGAGGGAAGTCTACCATCCGAATGATTGTGCCGTTGTTGGAAAGACCCGTGTTAGCTAATCCTTTGTCATGCTCGGCTGAAACATCTGGAGGAAGCTCGTCGCTCGACCAGAGGAGAGTTATAAATGGTCCATGTTCCGTTTGTTTTGCTCCGATCATATCGTCTCTTTTGATAGTGGCGACCGCTTTGGGTGTGTGGCCAGTGACGATTCGCCGAGACGGTGGGTAAGGTTGCGTCGACATCTTGCTGTTCAACTCTAGAAGACTGAATATGTGATTTTTGGAGCTTAAGTGAAATGACAAAGGTTTAATTGAAGATTGACGGATAACGCTCTTATTTATATACTATGTTTCTTGGTAATAGTTTACAAATTTTGGCCTCCGCTCTTTATCTATGTATGGCCTTGTGAAGGTCAGACACGACACGGGTGACTTCGGAAAACTTCTGCTGCTATACTTCCCATATACCCGTACTGAGTATGCCGAGTCCGATTTAGACGGATTATCCATAGTGTGCTATTCAATACCCACATCCCGCACCCTCTAGGTTCTCCGGAACAAGAATCCTTTACATTCGGTCTCCAAATTTATGTGAAATGTGCGAAATGAGCTTCCTCTAGCTTAGGGTTTCAATTTACCCAGGTAGACTTTGTACGCATCGAGACAGCACTTTGGAGTTTTAGAAGGCTTGGATATTGGTCTGTAGAATAAAATAAGAATAAAAAAAATCCAGAGCATATTTTTTGAAATGGGTTTCATCTACTTAAAAGCCGTCTTGTAATCATCTTGCGCCATTCAGTGGGCTGTCTTGTCATCAAAATCAATATTTTCCACTGTAGTTATTTCTCCAGTCTTGCAACCATAGTGTTCCGCAAGAGCCAACCCAAATTCCTGTGCAAATCGTGCCTGTTCCTTACTTCCACTGTGTCGAACAATTCCTCGAGTATGCCACATGGCCTGAACGGGGCAGTTTGAACAGATTAACGCTGCGGCATTGCACATCTGAGTCTCAATATTGGACAAGATATCATCCTCGCTAAACCAATATTCATATAACATTTTCTGGTTCAACAAATCTTTCCGAAGTCAGAAACTTTTCTCTGTCTGTGGTGTTGCTTCTCACAAAACTGAACAACGTACATAGGTCAGGCTGATACTTGAGATTTTTATCTCGATTTGCCTGCGCTGCTTCGGGAGTCCAAATCATGTCAAAGTATTTTCGGCCCCGATCCTCCCTCAGCTTGTCGTTCTCGCTTGATTTCAGGGACTGCATTCTTTTCGGTGGATATATTAGCAAAAGCCAAGAACATACACGCATTTTCATACCTTGGTCCATAGTGATCAATTGCTTCTTCTTTCAGCGTTGCAAATAGGGGCAACAAAGCCTGTAGCGATCGTGGGATTCCATACAGTACACTCGTCTTCAGAATGGCTTCTTTCAACCTGCGCTGTACCAATTTCTCATCTGCGAGGGCAAGACCTTCAGTAGCCATACGGTACAATTCTGGAACATCGCTGCCCGCACTCGCAGCTGCCAGGGCAGCGGCCTAAACCAAACTATCAGTTTTCCGTAGCCTTGTGAACGTATGTATTCCTTGTTCTACTTACTGCGATGCAGTACCAATTAGCTTTCAGTATATTTGATTGATTTTCGCGAGATCTATATTCGGCGAGGACAGCAGAGGGAAGCATCTTGACCCGTATTCAGACTTGGTGGATGAATCATCAACAACAACAACAAAAACAACAATAACAACGTTGATTTTGGATCCGGAAAATTATTTCTAGCCACTAAGCATTCCGATGTTTTGAGACCTCGTCATTCCCTACTGTACCGACCGTTGAGGCGGGCGGGATGGGGGCGGGGCAAACAAATACTGTATCTGCATGCTCCAGCGGAGTCGCCCGTGTCCAAATATTGGTTGGTTGTTGGCTACTGTAGCATCATGATCATCATGAATATTTATCACTATATTCCAATTGCCTGAAAAAATGTCAAAACTTCGAAATTATCCAGCAAAATTCAATTCAAGCCAATTCAGCAAAAATGTCACATACAATTGCAGGTATTGACGTGGCATTCACGACATCCAACCGCAACTTCCACAATTGGTGGGCCGACTTCAAGCCATCTATTCAGACTTTGCCCAAAGGATGGAAAAGAGAAGCCGGTCGTTTGGCTCTCCGAGAGCCTATGATTTGGGAGAAGGATGTTCCAATTCCTTTACGAGACGGTACTGTCTTGCGTGGCGATGTGTTTCGGCCCGCCAAAGACGGGCAGTTTCCTGCTCTACTTCCGTGGAGCCCGTACGGGAAAACTGGTGCAGGTAAATTCTCCCTCAAATTGATAATCATCAGCACTCTGACGTGACCGATCGAATAGGTCACCACCAGACCATCAATTTCACGTGGTTGGGGGTTCATAAAGAAGACCTTAGTGGGCTTGAGAAATTTGAAGCACCTGATCCAGCAGAATGGTGCCCGCGAGGCTATGCTGTAGTTAATATCGATGCACGAGGATGCTACGATTCAGAAGGTGATATGTTTATTCTTGGAACGCAGGTAAACCGCTTCAGCTACCTATATCCATTACTAGAACTTGGAAATGACTTCTCGACAGGAGGGACGAGATGGTTATGATACTGTGGAATGGATTGCGGAACAGCCATGGTGCAACAGTTCTGTGGCATTAGTGGGCAACTCTTGGCTTGCGATGGCCCAATGGTAATTATTAGCTTCTCCTTTCTGCTGAAGAAGTTATTGCTGAAGCGTTGGTTCAGGTTCATTGCTGCCGAGCAGCCTCCTCATCTTAAAGCCATCGCACCTTGGGAAGGAATTGGCGACTTCTATCGTGAGAGCATCTGCAGAGGCGGTATTCCGAATTACAAATTCTGGGACTTGCTGATGCAGGAGTTTAATGGTATTGTTGCAAAAAATTTTCCAAACTTTTTGAAGAAAGACACTAACGAGAAACCAGGGAAAAATCTGCGTGAAGACGTCGTCGCAATGATTAAAAAATATCCTCTCATGAATGCATACTGGGAGGAAAAGAAGCCAAAACTACAAAACATCAAGGTTCCAATATATGTTCTTGCGAGCTATTCGACAGGACTTCATACGGAAGGTTCTATTCGAGGCTGGAAGTACGCTAGTTCAAAAGATAAATGGTAATAATATCACTTAGGTTTTCACCACACGTTGCTGATGCTATCTAGGCTTCGAATTCATCCGACACAGGAATGGCATGACATATACCGGCCAGAAACTCAGGATGACTTACAACGCTTCCTGGATCACTATTTACTGGACAAAGATAATGGATGGGAGCATACGCCAAAAGTCCGCCTGTCTTTGTTGCGATTCAACAGACCGCCTGTGGCATTCCGTCCTGACAACACATATCCACCCTCACAAGTTAAATATCAGACCCTCTATCTCGACAGCGCTAATGGAACTTTACAACCTGACTCTCAACTAGTTCGCCCCAGCACGTCATCATATCAGTCCGATTCATGGGATGATGACGGAGCTTATTTCACTTATAAATTCGATAGATATACTGAGCTTATTGGGTTCTCCAAAGCGAAGCTCTATATGTCCTGCTCTGATCTAGACGACATGGATGTCTATGTCATAATCCGGAAGCTAGATCGTGATGGCCAAGCGCTCCTCAATTTCAACATTCCTTTTGAGCATCAGCGGCCAGGTACCAAGCCTTCCGACATCCCAGATGAAAATATATACAAGTACGTTGGGCCCAGCGGACGACTCCGGGCCTCTAAACGTGCAATAGCAGATGACCCAGCCCTAAGTGACGAAATGAGAAAAACCGTTTCTCCGGGAGAGATCTTTTATCCACATGACAAGGAGGAGAAAGTACCAGCTGGACAAGTGGTCGAGTTAGATATCGCAATTTGGCCAGGTGGAATTGTGTTTGAAGAAGGCGAGGAGCTAAGATTTGAGGTCAAAGGACATGATCCCATTTTGCCAGAATATCCACCGCTTTATCGATCTTTGGAGAACCTGAATAAGGGAAAGCATGTCATTCACACTGGTGGCGAGTATCCTTCATCAATTTTTCTTCCGCTTTCATCTTGATTTTCTTGTGCGTCCTAGTGGTACCCTTACGGGCCGAGATAATTATTTAGGATATTCTAAATAAAACCGTCTGCTACTATCTCCATCTTCTATTTAGCCGTAACAACCTTGAACTGGAATGTATTACCATCAAAAATTCTCCACAGGATGCGCACGAATCGTGATTCTTTAATTCAATGCTTTGCTCCTCCCATCTAGACTAAGCCCTTATCCCGGTACCAAGCACTTGTAAGCTCTACTTGTTCACACTTGAATTGGATTGTTTAAAACCACAGAAGGACACAATTTTGTGCAGATAGTCTTCAATCAAGCTCTCATCTCCATTTCCTTCATCTAACGATATCAAATGTTGATCACGCGGTCCTTATCGATTGAAACTTCACAAGTAGAAGGGAGGCCATGTAAGAGAGTGACAATAATTCTGAGATGTCAAAAATTCGCCGTTGGTTTGAAACTATCTCCAGCTGTAGAAACAAAAAAATGTCTCATTTGGGCGGAATGATAGGCAATGTCACAAAGTTTTCGAGACCAGGTCCGAAATGAATATTATTGATACCGGAAAACTTTGAGTCAGGTCTAGACATATCAAGTTAGTTTTTAGCTCACCATATACAGGATGGGTTCCGTGGAGAGTTAAATTACCTATCGACTCTGCTCGTATGCTTGAACAGACCACAGCCTTGAGTATCTCCAGAAGATAGCTCAAATACAAGCTTCCCTCCTTCTTCGACGACAACATTCGTGGGCCACATCTCGACAGCAACCTCGTAGATCGTATCATTCTTTACAGGTTGAACATCTGAAGAGAGATACTCTCTGTATGGCAGGTAGGATCGATTTTTATAGCTTTCAGTATTGACTTTCCGAAGACTGAGTCTCAACCATCCTTTTGTCAGGGGTACATTATCTCCTGATGAGCCGGTGTAAAAAATTTCTTTTCCAGTAGGCGAGAGGTGGCGAAGTGTGAGGAAGACATCCAAATCTAGATCTGCCGGGGGAGGGGAGAATGCGCTGGTCACTGACAATTGGAGCGAAGCGACGATATGCCCTGTGACTTCGGTCTCTGGAAGCGGCCCAGTTGTAAATTGGATGAGTTGTGGCTCGTCGATTGTGCCGAGTGCCTTGTACGAGAGCTTGGTGTCAACTGGCGCCTCGCTTACCTCGCTTAGAGTGTGATCACTGCCGAGAAAGAACTTCGTATAATTCGTCCTGGCGATGGGCCATTTAAGTTCCTCGCGTCTTGGGAATGTTTTCTCTCCCTCAGCATTGTTGTGTCCAACATCCCCTTTGCGGAGAACAAGACTCACGGCGGGAACCTTCCCTGTTGTCCAGCCGTCCCTGTCTTCGTCTTTGAGAAAGGCATCCAAGAAACTACGTTGAATTTTGACTTCATCGGGATAATAGAATGGCAGGTCGTGTCGCCCAGTGATGAACCTAAGCCACTTGTTCTTCGAGCCAGCCCAAGTGTAGCCTTCGACATTTCCACGCAAATGAAGCAAAATGCCGCCCCAATTTGCAACAGACAATAATGGCACTTCAATGTCTTCCAACTTGAAGTCCTTTGTGGCATAATAAGGATTGTCCCTAAAGCGGTTCGCTTCATTATCTTTATTTTGATCATTGCAATTCATCAATAACTCCTCGGGAGATAGGTCACCTTCGATAGTATCATCACCCCATTTACTTGCTGCCCGTCCAGGGCGACCATACTGATTAGTGATCACTTGTCTGTTCCACCAAAAGTTGATGAAAGCATTAGAGAAGATACCACCATGTCGGCATCGATCACGGTAGTAATCAGACATACCCTCCCACGGAATGATTGCAGCCAAGCCTTTTGGACGTCTGGCCGCAACTCTCCATTGACTGCCTGGAAGCCGTTAGCTCTTGTGGTTATTATTCCGGTAGGTATGACACTCACCTGCGTAGTAACTTATCCCAAGCAAGCCGACTTTGCCACTCGACCATGATTGATCTGCAGCCCATTCAATAACATCAAAGAAACATTCACTTGTACCTCGAGACATCGTGTCCATGAGGCCGGGAGACTGACCAAGGCCGCGCTCGTCGGCTCGGACGACCACATATCCCTTGTTGGTCCAAAACACTGGGTCGGGAGTTTCCCAAGCAGAATATTTCGATTTGTGTTCTTGCGGGACTTCGCTGAATGACTTGGCATGAAAGCTGATTGTTTGAATTAGCACGTGAACAATATCAAGTTTGCCCGCCAAAATTTTTGAATACAAAAAAAAAACACTTACTCTCCATAGTATATGTCTTTGCCGTAGGGCCCGTATGTCACCAGGACGGGGTACCTGGACCCATTTTGAGATTCGATTGGCCTGTAGACATTGCACCGGACAGGTAAGTCAGTGTTTTTGAGAGGTACCGAGACGTTTTTCTCAAAAATGAGCCCATTATCCTTGTCCTCAAAGACTTCTCTAAGATCTCGAATTGTATTCGGCATATTGTAGATTTCGGTGTGGG
This sequence comes from Pezicula rhizophila, assembly GCA_022190145.1. Classification (NCBI taxonomy): domain Eukaryota; kingdom Fungi; phylum Ascomycota; class Leotiomycetes; order Helotiales; family Dermateaceae; genus Pezicula; species Pezicula rhizophila. The sequence continues at coordinate 22,193 of JAJONI010000387.1, forward strand.
TTGAACTGCATAAATTCAAAGTAACTCAGGATTCAGCTCACACGATGTTTATCGTCGAGTGAGAAGCTTTTGTGAGTGAAAACAATGCCGCCAACGGCAGGGTTTTCACCCGGTAGTTGCATGATCGGGGTGTAGCTACCCTTACCCGCCGTCATGCAGGTATCAGGAGGGAGGGTGCTATATGCGCCCGGGAGATGTGGAACAGACCGGGCGAGTTTGTCGGTTGCCCAACATCACCATTAAAACTTCATGGCTAAGTCTTGAACACATTCATTTCCGAAATGACTAGCTAAGTGGAGTCACAGGAAACAGTTACTTTTTACATTATTGTTGTTCAAAGGCAGTCACGCAAGCAATTGTAATTTATTGCTAGTGGGCTTAGTGTAGCGATTTATAGAATATTTACACAAATTATTCGCAAGTAAATTATAATGACATACATCTAAGCACTATGGAAGCAATTGAAACCCAAATTTGTCATCTGAATTGACATAAATTCATAGTCTTTCTGAAATTCCTAAATCTCTCACATCTAATCCACACTTATTCACGTGGCCGCATTATCTCCTCCATCAACACTACCACTCCCCTCCTATGGGATATCGCGTCAAGCTAGGATAGAATCTTCCACCGGTCTTCTCATAAGTCGTTGTCAGAAACTGTAACCTTTAGTCAGTTGAATGTTTCTCTTGTCGAAATGCTGATCTACTTCAATATTGAGACTTACGGCGTTGAGGCGAACTCCGTTCAACATCACATTAACAAAAATGTATTCGGGTAAATTAGCGCCATTCGGACGTTCAAGAGGGTCCAAGTTTTTATTGACTGGTCTGTAGCTTGGAATCCGTCTATAATGATTAGGCCAACCTTGAGGTTCTCGAGCCTTGGCTGGTGGGTTGCTTTTGTTGGTAGCAAAAACGGTGGTTTCGGCGGTTGTGGAAGGATTCAGTTCGTAGTCAAATGAGGGTTTTTTGAGTTCTTCAGTGATTGTAAAGGCCATGTTGGAGTATCTTTGTGAAGTTTTACGAACGAAGCTCTGCGGGCAAGTTGCTTTCAATTGTGATTACTTGATTCAGAGCAGGAGGTAAGAGCGTTGGCTTGTAACTAGTATAGTTAGCGATTCGGGTACGGAGGGGGCGGGGCCGGAGGCCCTGATGAACCAACAGGGGTAGTCGAGCACTGCGGGCTACCACGGGTGATACTGTAGCTAGCCACTGTATGTCATCTCATATCCAAAGGTTCCAGAGCTCTTTGCTCGGAAGCTGTCAAGCTCTCGTCGGGGCTCTTATTCATTGATCTGGATAACAGCTACTCCTAAATCTTCAAAAATTATCTTCAATCTCACTATAATTCAAAAGGCAAATACCAGATATTCTTGCAAAACCTGTCTTCAATATAACTTAGCAGGATGGATCAAACTGGGAGAGTCGAGCCCGCGTATGACAGGATACGAGCATCAGCAGTTGACGGGAGAACGGCAAACGTGAGGTACCGACAAACACAGTTGCAGAAACTCCACGGCTTCTTGGTGGCTGTTGGTCCGAGAATTTGCGAAGCAACCATTAAAGACTCAAGTTATTCTGCGGCAGAAGCTGAGCTGGAGTACTATTTTGCAGTAACACACTTGAGAATACTTTACGACAGTCTCGATTTTGACCATGCCTTAGCCGAGGAATATCAAGCTATGAAAAATAAGAATTTCAATACAAGACGGATTGGCCTCGGTATTGTGATTATCAAGCCAACATTGCATACTCGATTGTTTTCAATAATATCTGCAGCTTCTGCAGCAATAGCAGCCGGAAACTGTGTAGTCTTAGAGGTAAGAGAAACTGTTTCCAACCCTTCGGATTCTAAGATGTTTTATCATTGAGTGCTAGCTAAGTTTTGGTACAGCTAGACAACGAAATCCATGTCGACAGAGTTCTTATGCAACACCTTGAGGACTTCATGGATCATGATACCTTTCTCTATGTGTTGGGCAAAGCCAACCTTGAGTGTCTACCAGACGCAGTCTTAGTTGACCAAAGAGGAGCAGATGAGAAGTCTCCAGGAATCTCACTAGCCTCTGACCAACATCTGCGAGTAATTGCGGTTGTTGACCGAACCGCAGACCTCAAAAAGGCGGCAGAAGAGATCGTAATCTCCCGAACCTCATTCCATGGTCGCTCTCCATATGCGCCCGATCTGGTATTGGTGAACGAATTTGTGAAGAACGATTTTCTCAATGAGTGTGAAGGGTATATAAGCAAGATCCGCTCGGGTAGCCTGGAGAGATCAAGTCGGGGTCCAGGGAAGGATGCCGGCCATAGCGTTCGGGTTTCTGAAGGGAAGGGACGATTGATTCTTTCCGAATCTCAGGAAGTCAAGCTCATCGAAATTTCCGAGTACGTTTTATGCGTGTTCTCTAAGTTTGATTGCGCTAATCGTCTTCCAGTGCCTCTCCTTTGCTGAATACTAAAGTTCCTGGTTGCAACATTCTGGTCCATTCTGTGACAAGTCTTGTTGATGCCGTACTGAAACACCCGACGGGGTAAGTCTTCCGTTGAGCCAAAAAGAATTCCTCAGAATCACTGACGTTCCAGAACTACATTGCTGGCTAGCTACCATTTCGGTGAACCCGCTGCAGGGAAATTTCTCAGTCAACATATCGACAGCCATCTTACATGCATCAACAAGATATATCCTCAACTTCTTGGTATGCCTTGTTCCTCAAACGTTGTTAGCGTTCTCTGATCATAGAAATAGTTGGTCCTCCCGCGCCAACCTCACATGCTTCTAACATTAATCTTCGCTACACTGTTGAAATGTTCTCCAAACCGCGGCCTGAGTATATTGAACAGCCAACTCTAACACCAGATATTAGAGATGCGTTGTCACAAACCAATACGACACTACTCAATGAGGTTTTGCTACCTCTAAGGCCAACAGGACAAAAACTTACCAGCGGCATTGACTTCTTTTCACAGGGGATTATCGTAGGTGGAATCGTGTTCGTGCTTCCAGCATTGGCTCTGATAGGATACGGCGTGTCAATTCCTGCTCGTATCGCTTTCTGGGGGTCTTGAGTTCTCATTTCTCGTTTCGTCATTTGTTGTGGGCTTAGGAAGCTAGGAAATCATAAATTTGTATTTCGACGTATATCTATGCATAGTAAAATTCTTTCAGAACCTCCTGATGCCAATAGAGTGTGTATGTTTGCGGATCGAAGGTGCGCTGAGGAAAATCAGTGAGCAGGCCCAAAATATCAGAATTAGTTAAAAATAGTCGTTGAACCTGCACATCTGTAAACTCATAAAACCTAAAATTGGGTTCTGCGAGTTATCGTTTCCCTTGGAAAACACAATACAAAGAAATTCATGATCAATGTTGACGATAGTCTGGCTTCTCGTGATTTTACTAGAAGAGCTACTTTTGACCTAGAAAAGCGAGCTAGCTAATTAAGTAAAC
>JAJONI010000388.1:1246-25635 GCA_022190145.1 Pezicula rhizophila
AGACTTCATCTTTGTGATTCAGGCACTAGTACAGATGTTTATTCAATGGTTAGTTAACCCACACTACTCACTTAGTCTTACTAAGTGTCTTGTAGGTAGAGCCTCTCAACACACATATTCAGGAGACTTCTGCTCAACTATAGACCCTAGGAAGGGACGTTGCAGTTGATGAGAGTATTTAGTGGAAGATCATCTGACACTCTTGTTATACCAAATAAGCCTATTTCAGAAGGCTATAAGATATGGGCTATAGCACAAGAAGGTTATATGCTTAATTGGGTATAGCACAAGAAAGGTAATAAGGCAGGGTAAGGCCCACAAGGAGTTAAAGTGCCTAAGGAACTAAAGAACAATAAGACAGCAGCAGTTGTTGCTGAATTAGTTCTTAAACTACCTGAGTAAGCTCTTTCTTATTGTGTATATCTTGGTAATCTCTTTACAAGTACTCGGCTACTCTCATACCTAAGAGATCAAGGTGTTGGTGCTGCTGGTACTTGTAGAGGAAAATCAGGTATATTAAAAGAGTTCGTGCAAATGAAGAATCAAGATAAGAAGAAGGATGAGATACCTTGGGGTACCTTCTATTGCTGCCCATCTGAAGACAATAAGATCAATTATATGGCTTGGAAAGACAATGCTCGATGTCTGCGAGCGTCTTGAACGAGGTCGTAGATGCGGCCAAAGGGTTGTTCTTTCTCATTGACCTGTTGTAGAAACTTTTTGATCTCGACATGGGATTAGCTGAGTTGTTGAAGTTTTTGATTGCAAGCGCTGTAGAAAAATGTTTTGCCAATCCCAGATTATTTGATAGTCCTCACCGCATCACTTTGCCCCACGCACAACTTGAGTGATTCAAATGCAAAGAACTTATTTCAAAGACCTTGTTTCGCCACCTACTTAGCGGCCAATTCTATGGAACTGCATTACAACTAGAACTTTCGTCTCATACCCTGATGAACTTACGAACCAACGAACCAACGAACCACCATAACCAATTTCAAGTTCTATCAACACTATGCATCTCGGGCGTGAAACGACAACCTCTCCCAATCTTCGCACAAAATTTATCAGGACACTGATGTCCTAGAAAGCATTTTTCATCTTTGCACTGGAGCCCATTTAAACATGGTGCCTGGCGTGCGAGCAATCGCCGAGCTTCAATCCCTTTCTCATCAAGCCTTACTCCATGCACGAAGATGCAGTCTGTGTAAGGGCAGTCTCCCAGAATGTGGAACGGGTTGCAGAGCCTTTTATCTCTCAGAACCCTCACGAGTGATGGGGGTGGGTTGATAATGGAATCAAGGCGCTGGCCCCTACTATTTTGCAACACTGAATGATCCTTACGTGTGGGAGCAGCCACAGAGGAGTTATGGGCGTCGTCTGTTCTGACCGCAGCAGCATCGACAGGACTTGCAATTGTTGCAGCGTAGCTGAGTGTATTTGGAATTGGAGTGGGAGGGGGTGTCGTAGAGAATGATACTCTCCGGGGCGGTAGCTTTATGATTCTGAAGAGATCTGGGAAAGACGCAACGAGGAACTTGTCTTTTAGTCTAGCTAGCTCTTTGACAAATGGAGGTCCTTCAATCAGAATGATTCGCTTGTTCTTCGAATTATCTCCCACATAGGGTTGGAGAAGTCGCGCGTAACCGTTATCAGCGGATCCGCCAAATATAACCGCCTGGCACTGAACATCGGCCATATCGTGGTCGAACCATGCTAAGGTAAGTGTTAGATATTGCCTCTCTCTTACGTAGAACTGCAGGCGCCATAAGCTTTGACGTTACCTTTCAGCTTGAAATCCGCGCATTCTTTCCCATCGCCAGCATCTACGAAATCACCCATAGGATGCCCCATGTTGAAACCACGAACGAACGCATCAAGATCAGTGGTACGATCCAGAATCTTGTTGTAACAGTATGTTGATGCCAAGCCCTTTATGTTTGCATATATGCGGACTCGAATTTGGGTGTGGCTTGGCAAGCCAAGCTCGTTTGAAACATACTCGCACGCTTTGCTCCTCAGAAGGTGGGCTGCCTCCATCCCTCCTTCTTGGGCAGATCCGACAAGACGATCGACGAACTGTGAAGGTGTAGCAATGAGCAATTATACTTTGAAACTGTGCACATATGATAGGTCAAGATATAATAAATGCATACTTACCGGCACGGAATCGCCATCGATCAAAACTGAAACAAAGCCATTAGAACCCTGTGCACGCAGTTAATAAACATGTCATAGAGCGATGTTTGCAGAAGCGTACGATCTCCTCTTCCATCTTCTTAAGCCTAACTTGAACACCATCGTACTTCGATTGGTACAATTTCGTGGTCTCTTGTTCACGTTCAAGGCGCAGCTTTTTCTCCGTGAGACCATGTTCTAACTCCTTAACTTCACTGATCAGGTCCTATACATAAAGAGCTCTATTAGTATACGTCTGCGAAACAGGAAACAGTAACATAAGAAACTAACCTCTATGACTTGGTCCTTCCCCAGATCCACCTCTTTCAACCTCCTGAACCGTTCTTCATACACCTCAGCAGAAACCATAGCTACGAACTTGAACAACTGCGCACACTACAATATCCACCAGTACGATCACAAATCCCTCTCACAATCAGCGATACAGTAACCGAAGAGGATTACTACTCACTCGACGCTCGGGGTTCAGCACTCAGCTATATAACAGAACAACATTTCTCCTTGGTTTGTGGTCATGCACTATTGGATAGTTAAAAGATCTAGTGCCACTGCGGCCTAACGAAATCGGCCACCCACCCTGACCTTCCTCGACTATATAACTTACAAATCACCATCTACGTGGCAGCTACACTCGCTTGTTGCTGACCAACCAAAACTGCCAGTGGCATGTTGACACTCCACCTAATTAGGTAGCTGTGTTGCACGAGCCACGGCGGAGTGCCCGACTCCGTCCTGTACCGAGTAAAGGGCTAACTCTTCGCCCAAATAAGTCACCCTATCGATGACAGAATCCGAAGATAGCACTAACTTAAGAGACCTGCGACGGTTGCAAGGGCTAGGGGCAGAAGCACCTCTTCTCTGTACTCAAATGCTTAGGGGCTTCTGGCACATGACGTGAGAAAAATTTTCATTGTGCATTTATTAGCGCAGCTATTCCAGGCTACAGCTGGATTAGGCGTAAGTTGCGTGAGGCAACGGGGCTAATTGATAAGACAAGGATTTACTTCAGTGGAACGCGTCCACGCTAGAGAAAGAATTACATAGCGTGGGTTGAAGACATTCAGGTGGATAAGGCAAGCACTGTTGCCTGAGTGTGAGTGGAAGGTAGGGAAAGCGACGGTGCACTCTTGTTGCATGTCACTGCGGCGTTGGTCGTTTGCGTATTTGTTCTCGTCGAAAATGGGAACAACATAAGCGCAGCAGGTGGCGACTGATTTTTCACTGTTTCTTACAGTTGAACTATTGCAGGTATCTTCCCCGGCTTTACAGGATTGGCGTGTATGAGCACGATGCTGGGGAGAATTAAAGATGGCTATTAAGTGCATGGCTGTTGCACGGCGTTGTTTATGAGGCTTCCGGCGCTCGGGTAAAGACGAGAAGGTCGAGTCACGAGGGGGGCGAACTGACTGAATGTAGTTAGTACAGTGCACAAGCCTCATATTCTCCTGATCTGGGAAAATACAGGGAGGAGATTTGACTAATGAGGTAGAATGAAGATGAAAGATAGCGTCTTCGCTTTTCAATCCGGATTAAGCGAGAGGCGAATAGCACTTGGTGCGGAAAAGCAGGAAGCATTGATTTAACGATGATAGCGATAGAAGTTGAGCGGTAGGAGTGTTACTGCATTTTATCATGAAATTTTGAAATTGAAAAATGAGTGAAGATTGACGACAGCATCCATTCTATAGAGGACAGTAGATTACGCTCTTCGGCATAGGCACAAGCGAGGAAGAGCGTATCTTCTTGTCCGGCGAAGATACAAAGGATTATTTTGTTAGTAGACAGGCGCGTGGTCTGTCGGGGCATCACGTGGCCGTGATTCAGGATGGAAAAGCAGAAAAGCCCAAGCTTGGATATTTCGGCGTGAGCAAGGGGGTGCGGGAGGCTCACCCCCTGCGTATTAAGTCACGGGAGGAATTCAGGGTTTCGAAATTACGGGGGTAGGTGACACTGCACTGGCGCTGTGCTGTGGCAAGAGGGAAGAGGGGTCAACCTCTTTTTTATGATTTCCCTCTGGCACACTGGCACAGTGGCTCAACTTGGTTGTTGGGCGGCTGTGGACGACCGTAGTCGATTGCCATTCAGGTGGATGCTTACCTGTTTACTACCGTAGTTGACTTGTTGTCAACGGATCATTTGCTGGATTAGCGAATGAGTGATTGTTAGTGTCACGTTGGTGATACGTGTTTATAGACGTTAGTTCTGAGCGGATAGCTCTCAGTTTATGTGATGGGTTCACATTATTGAGATTGATTACAAATCATTGATGCATAGCATTGGCGATGATTTGGGGTGACAAATTAACAGACGTTAGTTTCTCCATCGGTTTGTTGGTAAAAGTGGAATGTATGCACGGGTGACGTGGATAGTACAGGGCCTGTGCTCCGTTTGGTTGATTTTAAGTGGATTGTTTGTATACTATTAATGAAAGGTTTGACTCATTAATAGGTAGGAAGCGGAGCGAGTGGTTTTATTTAAAGTCGTACGCTCTTCAGGATTCAACACTTTATTGTTGTGTAAAGAAGTTATTAGACGGAGTTTACAGCAGTCAGCAATGGCGGAAGGTTCATACCGTGTAATGAAGGTTCGGATGGCGATTCCAGGAGAGGCAATTGGAAGATTGCGAGGTTTGCCGCGAGTGTTTGAGGAGAGTCTCAGAGAGTGTGGATACGCAGTGGTGGATGTGTTTCCTGGGAAGAGGAATAATGATGGGTCGGGGATATTTGATTTTGTTATTTCTAAGGCATGGCCTCTTGTTGTGGCGAAGCTTGTGAAAGCGTTGCAGGTGTTCTTGTCTGTTAACCTGTCTGTTAAGGGATTAGTAATTCATGTTGTGGTTCCAAAGGAGATTTCAGATGTCGAATTTGTGAGGGTTTTCTCTATGCCGGAGGAGCGGTGCGAGTTCGGGTCGAGGACATTGGTGATGGCGCCGTTAGGGATGGTTTCGGTGATTAATGGGCTGTTAGTGCACATTGTGGACAGTAGGTCTAGTGATGTAGTGCGGGGTGGTCAGAACTGATGGCCCACCCCCTGCACTGTCTTAACGGCCTTCAGCGTCTTTATGGTGCGCAGTTCTAATCATGTAGCGCTAAAAGTGCGTAAATAAAGGCACGCTGGACAGGGGGTGGGCCATCAGTTCTGCAAGCCCCCTATCGTACGTACGAAAGGGAGGCCAGAAATCAGCGTCACCCCCTTGGCTAGCGTGATTGAATATACGCATTTTCAGGGCCGAAGTATTAAAACTGCGCACCTAAGACACGCTGAAAACCTACAAGCGAGCTAGGGAGGGTGACGCTTATTTCTGGCCTCCCCCTTTCGTACCACGTTAGTAGTTATATACTTAAAGTTTACTATTTAAAGTACTAGGTATTACTAGATATACCTCTACTCCGTACTAACCCTAATCGGGTAAGCGTGAGACGCCTACGAACCACGTGCACACGTGATATTACCATCAATAATATCCTCATAGTTCCGTACTATCTAGAAAAAAAAAACACACAAAAAGCGAGAACAAAATTTTTGAAATTAAGCAACAAAAATCACAACTAGCAGCCCTCCTTTTGGTTAGTGAAACTGCTGGAGCCTGTGTGCATTGCCTAGTGCGACACAGGCACTATGACAACACCGTGGCCTCAAGTGGCAGCATAGCCCAACAACACCCACGAGCATGCTACCTATCTCAGCGATTACCTTAGGAAAGCACTTGTCTATATCAACTCTGCAGTGGAACAGCCAGTGCCGACACCACTAGTTAAGACTATAATTGCCTCTATAAGCGTCCTTATTGCCAAGTTCCAGAGTACCCCAGACATGAGTAATGTGATGCAAGCCCTTGCAGCTGTCCAGAACGACCTCAAAACAATGGTAGAAACAGTACAATCTACAGCAACGACAGTCTAACAGAATACGGCTTCGCAACAGCAGATTGTTATGTTGAGCCAGGAGACCAACCAAGCTGTGAAGGAAGTCGCCCAGTCAAGAATAACAACAACCGCACTCCTTCATAAAGCGACAAATGAACTTGCTAAAGCAACGAACGACATTTTAAAAGCCATTCAATCTACGCCACCATCTAAAGTTTCATACGCGTTGGTATTGAGTAGCAATGCCACGCCCCTTAGTAAACCAATTACAATCTCAACCTAGACATCATCGTTCATTCAGGCATAGCGTGAAATTATCGTAAAGATTGCAGACCTAGCTACTATTAATAGCCTTTAGGCTAAGAACCCTAGAAACCTATAGAATCATGTTGACTATGCAATTAAGCAAAGCAAGAACAAACACATTGAACGAATACGCGTCGCATTAGCCAACTAACTAAAGAGTGGAGACCTTAGTATTAAGACTTCGAATAGAAACGAGGCGGAGGCATTAAAGCAATTCGCAAATGACTGGATCAACTGAATTGGCAGGGGCACTTCCATCCGGCTTCTAACATATGGCATTCTAGCACATAGGATTAGAACTAGCTTAATGGATACAGCGAAGTCCGACGAGATCAAGGTTAAGCTGCTACATGACAATAGGGCCTTTATACCGAATGCAGACATTAAATACATTGGATGGCTATTAAGAGCTGCACTTACAAAGTCAGCCTTGACTATCATCATTGAATTCACTAATCTAGAAGATGCTAACAAGATCATCGATGAGGGCCTCATCTGGCAAGGCGAGGCATTCTAGTGCGAGAGGTACGACAGGCAGTGCCGACTAAAGCAATGCTACAAGTGTCAAAAATATGGCCACATAGGAACCCAGTGCAAAGCGAACACCGCATGTGGCTATTGTGCAGAGGCACACAACTCAAAAGATTGCCCTACCAAGGCCAACAAGTCCATTGAGAGAAAGTGCGCTGTATGCAAAGGAGTGCATGAAGCGTGGAACAACCAATGCCCAGTATGAAAGACTGAACTAAATAAAGTTAAGGCGGCATATGACGCCTGACAGCTATACCACTTCGTCCCACCACTAACAAAAGAGAAGCCGTTAATCAAACCTACTGCCTTTAGCGCAACACTAGCAGGGTCGGCGGCAATGAATAACAGAAGTCAAAGAGGCAGGCCTTAGGTTACCCCTACAGGGCCGACATCTCTAACACCACCCCTACCACTAGGAGGAGGGGGCCCTAGAAGCAAATCTCCCACTAAGGGCAGAGCCCCTAAACGAGTCCACAGGGGAAGCGGAGCAGAAGACATGCAGGATGAGAACAAGGACGTAATTATGGTAGAGAGCAGCCAGAGGCCACGAAGACCTTAGATGCCCTCTAGAAGAGCATTAGAGTCAATCACAACGAACTTAATACTTAGTTCCTAATAGAGTACAGAAGAGTTATGAAACAGAACAAAGATAGCCTAAAGATCCTACAGTACAACGTAATGAGATTAAGGGATGAAGTCATAGCAACATTACTCCGTAACCCTAAGATCCAAGACTATGACATTTTAGCCCTTTAGGAACTGTGGAGAAACCATTTTACTTCAACCACTCATAACCCAATCTCACACTCCTTTCACCTATGCTTCCCTAAAGATAGCAGAGAATCACTAGTGAGAGTCTGCTTCTTCGTTAATAAAAGGCTCAACCTAAGCAAGTGGAAATTCACAGAGCTCACCCGTGACGTAAATACGCTAGAAATTACCACACAAACCTCAAATACAGACATAATATTAAAGATTGTAATACACAATGTATACAATCCCCTAAGATCATTAGATCACTAGGTAAGCTGCCTGCCACATCTTAGAACAGCACTCTTAACCTATCAGGGAGAGGAACAGATAATCCTAGGAGACTTTAACCTACACCATGAAACCTAGGGAGGCCAGATAGTACAGACAAGCGACCTGGAATCAGACAACCTAATTAACCTCATCAAAGAATTTTAACTAGGCAGCCTCCTACCAACTAGCACTGTCACATATGACGACAAAAATACAGTAAGCTGCATAGACCTGTGCTACGGCACACAGGACCTTGTAGACAGAGTTATCACTTGCAACACAGATCCTAGCATGGATCACAACTCTAACCACCTCCCTATTACAACTATGCTAGACCTTAGAATAATGCAACGACCAGAAGCAGATATATACGATTGGCCTAGCATGGACGCAAAAGCATTCCGAAAAAGCCTTACACATGAGCTACCGCTACTTAGATGCCCTAAAACAAAGCTTGCGCTAGATAGATACCTAGGAGAGGTAGTAGCTGCTATATAGGCCGCTATTAACCACTCTACACCACTAAAAAGATGGTCCCCAAGAGCAAGAGTAGGATGGACCACTGAATGTAAGGAGATACAGCAACAGGCACGAAGGCTTAAGCGCCATAATAGCCAAGTATATATGGATAAGAGCTGGGAGGCCTACCACATAGCTCGAAACCAGAAGGGCAGGACAGTCTGTAGAGCACTACTCCAAGGTCACTAAGAACAGGTTGAGAGAGCTATGAAGAGTCTAGAGAGTATGTGGAAGATAGCAAAGTGGGCACAAAACTGCGTTAGGGTGACGGCAACAACAACGCCAGCACTAAGAGACCCTACAACAAACACTAAATATGTAGAAGCGCAAGACAAAGCACGCCTCCTTAAAGCTACGTTCTTCCCAACCCTACTAGAACTAGATCTTTAGGATATAAACAGTACCAAATACCTAAACTAGATCCCTTTCCCAGACATCACAGAGAAGGAGGTATATTAAACCATTACCTTAACGCCTCCAATAAAAGCTGTAGGACCTGACGGCATTATAAACTAAGCCCTCCACATCGCCACTGCCCAAATAGCCCCCTACCTCACAAAAATATTTAACTAGAGCCTACGCCTAGGATACTGTGCAGCACACTTTCGACAGTCAACTACTATAGCCCTTAGAAAACCCAACAAGGACGATTACACTACACCCAAAGCGTACCGTCTGATAGCCCTACTTAATACTATCGGAAAACTCATAGACTCGATAATCACAAAAAGAATTAGCTACGTGACAGAGACACACCATCTATTACCAGACAATCACATTAGGGGACGTAAGGGGAGATCTACAGACTATGCACTACACGTCATTATCAAAAAGATATATGAAGCCTGGAACTCACCTAATCCACAGGTGGCAAGTCTTCTCTAACTTAACGTCTCTAGAGCTTTTGACAATGTCTTACATATTAGACTACTACACAATCTCCAGAAACGCAGAATAGATGAGAGAACCGTTAGGTGGATAGCTAGCTTCCTATTAGACCGCAGCATGGTCATTAGCTTCAATACATTCAGATCAGAAGTCTACAAAACCACCATAGGCATCCCTTAAGGTTCACTACTATCACCTATCCTTTACCTATTCTACAACGCTAACTTGGTAGAAACATGCAACTAGGAGCCTAACACTATTGCACTAGGATACATTAATGATGTTGCCATTCTGCGATGGGGAGGCTCAACTAAAGAGACCTACAAAGGGCTGACAGAAACTATACAGAAGGCTAACGCTTAGGCAAAAAGACATGCATTAGTATTCGCACCAAGCAAATTCCAGCTCACGCATCACACAAGGAGGTACAAGGTGAAAGTCGACAGTTAAGTACAAGTAGACTAAACAGCAATATACCCATCTACAAGTAGTAAATACCTTAGGGTCACACTTGACACCACGCTAAAATGGAAGCACCACATTTGTAATATAACAACAAAAATCTCAAAGTCTATTGCCGCTCTATCAAGCCTAGCAGGCTCCACATAGGGAGCAAGCGTCACAGAGCTTAAAAGGATCTACTAAGCAGTTGTCATCCCCTAGATGATGTATGGCTGCTTAGCATGGTCTGTAGCTTAAGAACGCGGAGAAGGCTACACAATACAAACTATCGACTCTCTTAATAGACTCTAAGCTAAAGTAGCCAAAGTCATTAGAGGCGCATACAAAGCGACATCAGGCCCGGCTCTAGACATAGAACTCCACTTGCTTCTAATTAAGCACCAGATTTGGAAGACAAGCTCTGAGACAGTTAGCAGAATCATCTCAACAGACAAGATGCCCGCCTTGGCTAGATTCCGCCTCCTTAGAAACACTATTAACAAGGGGAGCCTAAGCCCTCTAGAGCACATCTATAGACGCCTTTACCAGAAACGTGGGCTAATAATTAAAGAACAAGAAATCATCCCACCCTATGTTGCACCACCATAGTGGCGAGGACCAAATATAAGGATTGCATCAAGCTTGGAAATGGCTAAGAAACAACACAAGGAATTTCTCAAACACCCCTTAGATAGTATATTCATTTACACAGATAGCAGTGGCATTAACAACCAAGTAGGGGCCGCAGCTGTGTCACCCCTAACTAGATCCACAAGAATGTTATACATGGGAAATAGCGAGACCACAACTGTATACGTCGCCGAACTACAAGGCATTAAGCTAGCCCTTCAAATTGCAGACACTAATATAGTGGAAGGGAACAAGAGAAACAAGGTGGTTATCTTCACGGACAATTAAGCGGCTATTAGAACATGTCAGACACCAACTAGCAAATTAGGTGCCTACGTTATTGTTGAAGTAATATTATTAATAGATAAGCTACAAAGAGACTACGGAATTCAAATTGAGATAAGATGGATCCCAGCCCACACAGGCATCTGGGGAAACGAAGCAGCGGATAGAGCAGCTAAGTTAGCAGCTAAACAACCTCTGAGGGTTAGCTAAGAAACCCTAAGCGCTACAGGCACAAAGACATATCACCTACATACGACCCTAAAAACATGGATTAGAAGACAGACAAGAGCTAAGTGGGCATATAAGTGGGAATCTGAACAGAGAGGGAGAACCACCTACAAATATACCTAGAAACCCAACTACAGGGTCCTACGCTTACACAACAGATTAAAGAAGTGGCAAAGCGCAATGCTTATTCAGATGCGAACAGAGAAGATTGGACTAAGAGACTTTTTATGGAAAAGAGGAGTTCTAGGATTCAACGACCTAGGATGTGACTGCGGGGAAGGACGACAGACCGTGGACCATATACTGCGGAGATGCAGAAATTATCGAGACCTACGTAGGAGGGAGTTCGGCATCTAAGGACGAATGGACCTAAGGGCAATCTTGAGCAAGCCAAAACTAGCCACAAAAGCTATACGATTCATAGAACAGACACACCTCCTTAGGCAGTTTAGGAGGTGCAGTACAGTGCAGAGAGACGAAGTGGAACACTGGGGGGAGACTGAAGGTACAGAGACACTAGATGGTTAGTAGAAGCGGCAGCCAAGGAGCCGGATTTAATCCAAAAAGAACAAACAAAGCACTCCTTCCTATGCCTAAATAGATAGATATAGATATAGATAGGAGCCAGACTGTCTAGTAGAGGAGGTTGCTGGTCACCAAATAAGGTGATGAAGTGGAGCGTGTCCTACAGTATACGGATGTGCTTCGGCAACTGCGCCAAAGCTAGACCACTCCGGCATAGCTGCTGAGTACAGTGGCTGGAACCGAGTATGACATAATCAATCAATCAATCAATCCGTACTATCTATCTAGAGAATACAACTGAATTATGAACCAACAACCAAGACCCCTACGTTTATGTAAACCCCTGTATTAACTTATAGGCCTGTGATGCCAACAATTATATACTTTACTTTTAATATATAACGTCGCGTATGGTGATCCCGGTCACAAAATTTGAATTTCCACCTTTGATCTAACGTGGTTTAATAGTACCTCGTGATTATCAGTACCTCGTGAATTTTTTCCCTACCCCACCACTTTGAACTATAATAAAACAACCACAACACATTATATTAATTAAAACTACTCGGAATCTGATGAACTAGGTGTATCTACAGCCTCTTGGCAAGTTCGCGCATTATGACCAGTCTTTCCGCAAGTGCCACAACGTCGCCCAGTCGATTGCCCTTCATTTTGCCTCCCCAAAGCGCTTGTCACGTCGAATCTGCTCCTCCGCATCCCTTTGAGCTAAAACGTCTTGTCCATCCTCTACAGTAAGTGCACCTTCTTGGCGGATGCGAGTCTTTTTAGCCCTATGATGTTTGCTAAGTGCCTCATTTACCTTGCGAAGGGTGCGGACTTCAGCTGTCAAAAGTGTTACCTCATGAGCTAATATCTCTGTACCTTTGGCTAATGCAGCTACCGTCTGGAAAATGCGAGTTGGCGAGCTTCCTTGATGACATGCAATACGACCTTTGACTAGAGTTGACTGCGATAGAGCGTCAATTGGGTTGTGAGGCGTCTAAGAGACCCAAGGGTCGGCGTCCGCAGAGGGGAGTCCGGTAGGTGTAGGAGTTCGTAGCTTGACATCTAGCTTTGAAATAATAACTTGTGGATCAAAAGGCACTAAACCAGCTCCACAGAACCCAGCTTTAGCGTTTTGGGTTGTTATTGACTGGTTATAAGCCGCGTGGAAAGCTAGAAAGAACTCGACCTTGGACCAAGGTCCTTGGTGATATGGTTTATATGAGCCTTAATAAAAGTCTCAATTTGACGACTATACATGCGTTTAAGAACACTAAAACACCTAACGTCGAGTGGCTGGGTTAAATGAGACGAATGAGGAGGCAGGCAAAGAGTTATAATGTTGTTGGCTTTGCAATACTCTTGAAATGTAGCCGATTCATGACTCTCATGCCCATCTAGTACCAACATCTGATATAGCCCTTTTGCGCGACCGCGAGTATATTTATCGAAGTGTTCTAGCCATTCTATACCTGTCTCATTATTGGTCCATCCATTGCTAGTTGGTTTAATAACCCAGTTGTAAGGAAGACCGCCTTCAGCGTACCAACTAGCAAGGTGATTTTTCCCTTAAACTACTAAAAATGGAGGAATACTTGAACCCTCTCCATTAATGCAGACAATTACTATAGCTTATTCTCGATTACTAGGCTGAACAGCTTTGCCTCTGCTACGACGATCAGCGCGAGTTACAACTATAGTAGGGCAAATAATGCCTATCATAAAACTAGTCTCGTCGAAGTTGTAGAAATCGCAGTCTTGAATCCTATATTTCGCCCGCATATTTTCTACTAGCTGAGACCACGCTCTAATAAGCTCAGGACCTTCGCACAAGGCTCTTTGAAAGTCGTAAACGCGATTAAAACGCGTCTTTAACTCTAGACGTCGTTGTACAAATCGTTGCGCCTAGAGCTTGCCGGCGCGTTGTCCTCCTCGCGATTCTAATATATGATTTGCCAATCTTCCACACCAGCTAGCCGGGGCCCAAATCCTCTTTCATCTAGATCTACTATATGTTGAACAACTACTTCCTCTTCTAAATCGGTCAATTTAAGGTTTGGTGGTGGACGTCCACAAAGAGTAGTTCGACCGGCCATTCTATCGGTAAGCGTAGAATAAGGAACTCTGTATAGTTTCGCAGCTTTACTACGGTTTATTCGTTCCAACGATCGAATAGCTTCGATAGCTAAGATAATTCGAGCTTCTTGGGTTTGGAATTCCATTGGGTAGTTGTTGAGAAAACGCGTGTTGAAGTTAGAGGTGGTAAGGTAGGGAAAAAATTCACGAGGTACTGATAATCACGAGGTACTGTTAAACCACGTTATAGACTATTACTCCTTTTAGTTATTAAGAATTAACTAATTGTTGGTATCACAGGCCTATAAGTTAATACAGGGGTTTACGTAAACGTAGGGGTCTTGGTTGTTGGTTCATAATTCAGTTGTATTCCTTAGTTACATAGTATAGAGCTCTGAGATTATACCTCGAGTCCGTACTATCCCTAATCGGGTAAGCCTTAAACGCCTACGAACCACGGCCACACGTGACATTACCGTCACTAATAAATTAATATTAATAATTGTTAAGTTACGAATGTTTGGTGGAGCTGAGCTTAGTCCTTACATATCCCAATAGTCTATTCCAGATTTGGACTAGGCGAAGCTAAAGGTAGAACAGTATAATATCTCTTCTCTCCCAAGGTGAACTTTAGTTAGCAAGTCAATTTAATACCCTCTGCCAGACCCTATATACTTCCACTTGTGCGCTTGGAAAGATTCATAATCTAAAAATAATAAGTATACTAAGTAATAACTTATTAGTTTACTTAGTTAAAAAATTTAACTTATTAATTTAGTTTAGGATTAAAACTAATAGACTATTTCAGTGCCTGAATTTATAAATTAGGCGATTTATAGAGGAGTCGGTGTAGATCACTTAATTCATTAATAAAGTTAAGACCCTGCTTTACGAAGGTGCGGGGGCTAAGGTTTTGCACCCCTAGAAAAGTCTCTGTAGTATAATTTTGCTAGGTCGAAAAGAAGGTGTGTAAAATATTAGCCCTAGCACCTTCGTATGCATACTCGTATCTCGTATACTATCTGCTCGGCCGCCGAAATAAACTATATTTTTGGGGTAGTGATAGTAGGACGACGGAATTTTCTGTATATCTTCATTTCTGGTGGCCATAGTGCCCGTGGATCCCTCTACGCCGACTATTTGATTTGGGCCATTCTAGACTAGAATGGTACGATTTTCGGACAAAGGGAACGGCACCTAATAAGCCTCATTTTGTATGGATTTGGGCCCATTCTGGGTGCTAATCCTTTAATATATAAACAGGACTTGCCTCCTACCTAATGGGGGCAAGCAATCAAGCCTCAATTCATGGTTTTGACTTCATTCTGCAATTCCACCATATCCCATATATTCAATGTGATCAAGGGTTCATAGAGTGTAAAGCATTATATTCAAAACAACTTTGTTCATAAACTCAACAACAGTATCAAGGTCATGGACAACAGCATTCAAACATTTGACTCCAAAAAGGATATTGGCCTTAATGGTCTTTATCCTGAAACAACAAGGAACGGGAATTCAACGGTTGAAACTGCTATTGAACCGAAGGTTATGCCTATAGTAATCATTGGAATTGGGTTTCGTGGCCCGGGAGATGCTGTTAATAGTGAAAAGCTTTGGCAGATGGTGTCCGAAGGTCGAGAAGCCTAGAGTCCAGTACCAAGAGAAAAGTGGAATCATGAGGCTTTCTATCATCCTAACGCTAACAGAAACGGCACGGTCTGTAACCTTATTGATCAGCTAATAAAGCAAACCAAAATCACTGGGCTAATGAAACAGGCTATAGTATAATTTCAAAGGTGGTCACTATTTTTCGGGAGATCTTTCCCAATTCGATGCTTCATTTTTCAATATGACTACCGCTGAGGCTGAGGTTAGCCAAGAACCGTCATGCTCAAATCCAATTTACTGATCCTACCTAGGCATTAGATCCTCAACAAAGATTGCTCTTGGAATGTAGTTATGAAGCCTTCGAAAATGGTAAGACAATGCACCGATCGCTACAGAGCATAGCTGACTTCATTATCCTAGCCGGAGTATCCATAAACAAGATAATTGGCAGTAATACGGCTGTTTTTGTGGGAACTTTTGGCCAAGTTTACTCTGATATCATTCTTCGTGACGATGAAACGATTCCTTTTTTTCAAGCCACCAATGCGTCGCAATCTCGAGCCCTAGTATCTAATCGCTTATCTTATTTTTACGACCTCAAGGGTCCTAGTGTCACGGTTGACACTGCCTGCTCTGCCAGTTTAGTCGCCTTTCATCTTGCCTGTCAGTCTTTGAGGAGTGGAGAATCCAAGCAGGCTCTTGTCGGAGGAGCTAGTGTCATATTGAGCCACGAGGGTCCCATTTCGATGTCAATGATGAGGTCCGTGATGCTATGCACTTTTATGTAACGGCTACTTATCATATCTACTTCATAGATTCTTATCGCCAGACGGTCGATGTTATACTTTCGATTCTCGTGCAAACGGATATGCCCGCGGTGAAGGTGTAGGCGCCATTCTCATCAAACCTTTAGCCGATGCCATCCGGGATGGAGATACAATCCGCAGCGTCGTTTGTAATACAGGCGTCAATCAAGATGGCAAGACACCCGGAATCACCCTTCCTAGTCAAGCTGCTCAAGATGCACTCATATCTAAGGTCTACAAAGAGGCCGGTCTTAATCCCTTGGAGACTACTTACGTCGAAGCTCATGGCACAGGAACTCCAGCAGGTGATCCACTCGAGGCAGGGGCCATTGCAAACATTTTTGGACCAGGCAGAGCTGCTGATGAACCTCTCTATATTGGCTCAGTTAAGACTAACGTTGGGCATTTGGAGGGTGCCAGCGGTATAACTGGGCTTATCAAAACAGTTCTCATGATGGAAAACAAAGTTATTCTACCTAACCGCAATTTCGAGAAGGCCAACAAACACATCCCTCTCGAGAAGTGGAAGCTAAAAGTGAGTCTATTTTAGTAAACCAGAACTTTTGAGGTAACTCTAACCAGATCAAAACTTTAGGTTCCAACCACCCTGACACCTTGGATATCCACTGGTCCTCTGAGAGCTTCAGTAAATAGCTTTGGCTACGGTGGTACTAATGCTCATGCTGTGCTACAAGATGCAAAGAGTTACCTACTATCACATCATCTGTCGGGGAATGTTAGAGAAACATCATCAATCCTTCCGATTGAGTTCCAGACGAGACATAGTTACCAGCTGGACTTGCATAACTCTAATGGCAGATCTGCTGGTACTCAAGCAGTGGAAACTCCTCCTCCAAACGGGCATTATGCTGATCAAACTGACCATAGCCCACAACGAAGGGTGTACATACTTTCCGCTAATGATGAAGCCACAGGAAAGGAGTGGGCCAAAAATCTTGCTCAACATATCAAAGCCCTTCAGAGTCCCCCCAATGATGATTGGTTGGACAACCTGGCATTTACCTGCAATGAGCGTCGATCACTGCTACCATGGAGAGCTACCATTTCAGCAGGACCAGCGGACGAATTGGTGCAGAGTTTAGAAAGCACTATCCAATTCTCCAAAGTACCGAAACTACCGTTACTCGGCTTTGTATTCACCAGACAAGGCGCTCAGTGGTATGCCATGGGACGTGAGTTAATAAGACGGAATTTAACATTCAAAGCAACACTGCTAAGAGCTAGTAACTATCTGGAAAATATCGGAGCACCATGGTCATTACTAGGTAAAATTTCAGAGACCGGAAGTGTGCTAGATTCTATATGCTGATCGAGATAGATGAGCTTACCAAAGACTCCAACTCCCCTCAAGTTGGGCTTCCAATGCTAAGCCAGCCACTCTGCACCGCAATTCAACTTGCTCTTGTAGACCTTCTTGCCTCTTGGGATATCAAGCCTACTGCAGTGACAGGACATTCAAGTGGTGAGATTGCTGCTGCCTATGCTGTGGGCGCGTTGTCAGTCGAGTCCGCTATGGCTGTCTCCTACTACCGTGGTGTGGTAGCATCAAAGGTCAATGGGATGATACCTGTTCAGGGGGCAATGGTGGCTATTGGAATGTCCAAAAGCGACGTACAACCTCTCGTCTCCGGATTGGTTCGAGGACGGGCCAAAGTCGCTTGTGTGAACAGTCCTTCTAGCGTCACAGTGTCCGGTGATAGAGATGCTATTGAAGAGCTGAAAGAAATAGTTGACGCGAGGAATATATTTGCTCGGAAGCTCGCTGTCGATGTCGCATATCATTCTCATCATATGGAATGTGTCGCCGAGGAGTATTTAGCTCTGCTAGGGCATATTCAGCCATTGATATTCTGATTGAGATCGGACCTCATTCAGCACTTGCAGGACCCATCAAGGATATTCTCAAATCTGACTCGCAATTAAGTCGTGCTTCTATCACGTATCTTCCAGCCCTTGTGCGGAATGAGAACTCGGAAAAGAGAGTACAAGATCTGGTCTGCAAACTGATCCAAAATGGATACAGCCCCAATATTTCGTCAATCAATCGTCCTCTTGCCACGCAAAGTCACAAAGCCTTGGTTGACTTGCCTTCTTATCCTTGGAACCATTCATCTTCTTTCTGGGCAGAGTCTCGGATAAGCAAGCAATTCCGGAACAGAGCCCATCCACGAAACGACCTTTTAGGAGCTATTTGTAGGAACACCAATTTCCTGGAGCCACGTTGACGTAACCTGATCCGCTCCTCAGAAGTGCCGTGGATCAGGGATCACCAAGTCCAGTCCAATATAGTATACCCGGCCGCTGGCTATATCGCGATGGCCATTGAGGCCGCTTGCCAGCGAGCAAAGGAAAGGGCAGTTAGTATTTCAGGCTACAAGCTCCGAGAAGTAAATATCACGCAGGCGCTGGTGATACCAGAAAACTCGGGCGAAAGTGAGATTATGCTATCGCTAAGACCATACAATGAAAGCACCCGCAATTTATCTGACCTCTGGGATGAGTTCTGTGTCTTCTCTGTTTCAGAAGATGACCGTTGGACTGAGCATTGCCGTGGGTTAATCTCAGTCCAGAAACTTCAAAACCCAAGTGAAGTTGACGGAGGTCGAGAAGCCCAGGAACAAGCCAAGCTCCATACCTCGCGTATCTCTAAGGCTAGGGAACTATGCAGGATTAACGTCGACCCAAAAGAGTTATATAAGAAACTGGCTGCAGTTGGGCTAGAGTACGGCCCTACATTTGCTAACTTAATAGATGCCCGCGCATCGTCTCGGCAGTGTATAGGCCGTCTGTCAATCCCCGATACGGCTGCAGTAATGCCAATGAACTTCCAGTTCCCATTTGTTCTACATCCAGCAACCCTAGACTCGTGCTTTCATCCTCTATTTGCCTCCATCTTAATTGATCAAGGAAACATTCGGGACCCCATGGTCCCTATCTTTATCGACGAATTATTCGTCTCGCACAATATAAGCAGTGAGCCCGGTCATGAGCTGGAAGTCTTCACTGAATTTGTGAGAAACGATTTTCGAAGCCTGGGCGCATCAATGTTGGTCGTTGATGCGGGTGGAGTTCAACCAATGATCTCCATCAAAAAGTTAACCTGTACAACACTGGCTAGAGACACATCACCACATAAGAGTTCCCAGGAGAAAGATTTGTGTTATCAGATCGTGTGGGAACCAGATGTTGACATAGTCTCATCACAGCAACTCAGTAAATTATGCGCTGCCACTAACCTTCCATCTCCAGGTCAAGAGGAATTGGAGCAGCAAGGGGCTTTCTATTACATGAGCGCGGCTCTCCAAGAGTTTCCCGAGGAAGAGTTCTCATTTCTGCTTGATCACCATAAGATGCTTTACAACTGCATGAAAGAACACTGCCAGGCCGTGCGAGACAACGGTCTCGGTTTTCCATCCTCATCCTCATGGAGCACTTTAAGCAAGTCGGAGCAGGAAGACGTGAAAGCTAGACTCAAAGCCTCTGGAGATGTCGGGAATCTTATCTGTCATGTTAGAGAAAACATGCCCCGTCTTCTAAGAAAAGCAGTCGAACCATTGTCCCTGATGATGGAGAACAATCGCCTGGAAAATTACTACACCAGCAACATTCATCTCAAGCGCTGCTACGAAAGTGCAGCAACATATATCAACTTACTTGCGCATAAGAATCCATATCTTAATATTCTAGAGATAGGTGCTGGAACCGGAGGCGCCACTCTACCGATCTTACAAGCCTTGGGTGGCTCGGAAGGGTCATTGCCTCGTTTCAAAAACTACGATTTCACAGACATCAGTGCTGGGTTTTTCGAAAATGCGAATGAGAAGCTGAAAGACTGGGCCGGCTTGATCAGTTTTAAGAAGCTTGACATTGAAATTGACCCCCTTATTCAGGGGTATGAGGCCGAATCTTACGATTTGGTTTTGGCAGCGAATGTTCTACATGCAACTTCAAGCATGAGCAAGACCATGCGCCACGTACGGCAGATGCTGAAACCCGGTGGCAAACTTATCTTGATTGAAATTACGAGAGAAAAGCCGTCGACATCGATCATATTTGGAACTTTGCCTGGATGGTGGATATGTAGGAAAATTCCCTTTCCTTTCTATCGTGTCTTGTTCAAACTAACTTAATGGTATAGCCGGTCGACCTACTGGGCCTGCATTAAATGAACCCGAATGGGATCTAGTCCTCCGTGACACTGGCTTCTCGGGGCTCAAGAGTGCGGTCTGGGATTTTCCAGACGAGGTAGACCACCGCTCGTCCACGATGATTTCGGAGGTACCGATGATAAACGACTCTCATTACCAAAAGGTCACTATCATCGCAGAGGATGGACAATCGGAAACACTGATAGCACACTTAGTTGAGCTCCTCAAAAGCCTCGGTATTCAAGCGACCATCTTGTCTTTAGCCAGAGCAGAACCTGATGAACAGGTATGTATTATGCTATCAGAAATCCACCTGCCCATCCTGTACGAGCCCACGGAGGAAAGCTTTCAGGCGGTGAAAAGGTGTCTCTTAAAAAGTGGAGGCGTGCTATGGGTTGTGAGTGATGCTACTCCGGAGGCCTCTCAACCACAATCGAGTCTCATATCAGGACTTATGAGGACAGTGAGATCTGAAAAGGGCGATACCACATTGGTCACTGTGGAGCTAAGCAAGCGACAACAGCAGTCCCAAGTCGCTGCTGCAAAGACAATCTTTGAAGTCTTCCAAGCAACCTTCAATTTCCAGCACGATGCTAGCCGTCTTCCAGAGGTTGAATTTGTGGAGCGAGATGACTACGTCTTAATCCCTAGACTTGTCGCGGACAAGGCACTCAATAAACATGTTGCCTCGATAAATCAGCCTCCCGTGCCTGAGGACCAGACATTCCATCAGGAAGGCCGCGAGCTGACTATGACAATTGGCACTCCTGGGCTTCTTGATACGATTCACTTCACAGACGACGAGACAATGATGGAAGAGCTTCCCGATGACTGGGTGGAGGTCGAGGTGAAAGCTTCTGGAATCAATTTCAGGGATGTTATGATGGCCATGGGCCAAATTACACTGGAGCCGTTCGGGGGCGAGTGTAGCGGCATTATCAGTGCAATTGGAAAGTCGGTGACGGACTGGAAGATCGGTGATCGCGTGGTGACATATAAACCTGGGTGTTTCTCGGCCCACATGCGGCAACGAGCCAAAGCCGTCCAGAGACTCCCCGATGATATGTCCTTCGAAGTCGGAGCATCTCTGCCAGTTGTCTATTGCACGGCGTTTCATGCTGTCTTCAATGCTGGGCGGCTGTGCAAAGGGGAAACAGTATTGATCCATGCGGCATCTGGAGGACTCGGTCAGGCACTCATAATGCTCTGCCAGACAGTTGGAGCAGAGATCTTTGCTACTGTCGGCACCATCGAGAAAAAGACCTTTCTCATCACCCAGTTTGGGATCCCGGAGGACCATATATTTTCAAGTCGCGACACTACCTTCGCTGATGGAGTCATGAGGATGACAGCCGGGAAGGGAGTCGATGTGGTAATGAACTCTGTTGCGGGGGACGCACTTCGGTTGACCTGGTCCTGCATTGCCTCCTTTGGACGGTTCGTTGAATTGGGAAAACGGGATTTCAACATCAATACCCGCCTGGAGATGAGTCGCTTTGAGAAGAATGTTACCTTCGCCTCAGTAAATCTGGTTGGCTTGCTCACTGAAAAGCCGGATTGGAGCGCTGAAGGGTGGGGGGAAGTCATGGCCATGATTCGTAAGGGTAATCTCAAACCGCCTTCGCCCCTCAAGATCTACGGCTTCTCTGAGATAGAGTATGCCTTAAGAACAATGCAGACCGGAAAACACATGGGAAAGCTGGTTGCCGTGGCTCGGCCCAATGAGATCGTGAAGGCAACCCCATACAATACAAGGCGGCGGTTGTTTCGATACGATGCAACTTATTTGTTAGTCGGAGGCCTTGGTGGCATTGGTAGAGCCACTGCTATGTGGATGCTGAATCGTGGCGCAAAGAATTTCATTTTTGTTTCTCGAAGCGGGATGGCAAGCCAGGACTCAAAGGAGCTTGTTGGAACGTTGGAGGATCAGGGAGCTGTGGTTAAAGTCTTCGCCTGCGATGTTAGCGACGCTCAACAGTTGGAGCAGCTACTGGCTCAGAGCAAGAAAGGCATGCCTCCAATTCGTGGTGTGATCCAAGGTGCCATGGTGCTTAGGGTAGGTCCTCTTCGTCTTGCTATCATCCAAGCTAATCAATCTAGGACTCTCACTTCGAAAAATTGGCCCTTGACGATTACAACGCTACGATTCGACCCAAGGTACGCGGCACGTGGAATCTCCACAATCTGCTTCCAAAAGAGCTGGACTTTTTTATCATGCTCTCTTCACTAAGTGGAGTCATTGGACCTGTTGGTCAAGCTGCATATGCTGCAGTAGGGAGCTTCCTCGATTCATTTGCGCAGTATCGAAACTGCCTTGGCCTTCCAGCTGTCACGCTAGATCTTGGTGTGATTATTGATATAGGCTACGTTGCGGACAACGAGAAATTGAGCGAAGGGCTAGAAAAACAGGGTTTTGACCCAATCAATGCAGACGAAGTCATGTCGCTGATCGAATCTGCTATTATCAAGCCGCGAAGAACGGGACCATTAGCCCAGACAGTCACGGGCCTGGGCACCTGGAGTAGTGAAGCTTCTCGAGGCTCCTTAGTTCAGCCGTTTTTCTCCCACTTCCGCAGAATGGCACTCGCGACCAAATCCGAAAAGCCTAAGAATGATGGCCCTGGTTCTGCAGGCACGGCAAGAGATCTTTTGCGTGCAGCTACATCACTCGATGATGCTGTTACCAAGGCGTCTGATGCCATTATCACAAAGATGTCGGCGCTTTTAATGATCTCGGTAGAGGATATCGATTCATCGAAATCTATGTCAGACTATGGTATGGATTCTCTAGTGGCTGTGGAAATGCGGAATTGGCTATTCCGGGAAATGGATAGCACAATTCCAATCTTGGAGCTGCTTGCAAACGATTCGTTACTCAATCTCGCGGCGAAGATTGTTAAGCGTTCAAAACTAGTAGATCTCAAGAGATTTTAAAGCTTAGATAAATAATGTAATAAATTATCTATTACAGGCACAGATCGCGTATAATAGAACGGTGTATATTTAAGCATTTTGTTCAATAAATAGTTATAATCTAATCCTTCTCAAGGAGAAGAGTTAGTTGACTTAGCTTCCTACCAGTGAACACTCGGGGATGTGTGTGGCTATAATTCCCGAAATAGATAGCAGTAGTCTTTTAGTGCATACTTCGATTGGTTGACATCTTCAGTGACTCTTCCCTTGACACCCGTTACTTGTGGGTGTGGAACTCGTAATATTGCCCAAGTCAAGTTGCCACATGGCATCAGCTAGCGTTGACATCGAGGCAATATATCGACCCTTCTTCTTACTGACTTCCTCTTGTAGCGACTGCCTACTTGTCTGTTGTCGAGCTCTAGAATCAGGCGACAGAGGTTGCACAACAATATGTGAACTCGGAATTTGTAACCCGGTAGATGAGTTGGTACCTGTCTCGACTTCAAACTCGAATAGTAAGATTTAATGAGCTCTCGGTCGGGGTCTAGTTGGAGATGGGTCTCTAGTCTTCTTGAGAATTGGATGTGTTGTTATAACGACCGGGCTCTTAGATAATTATATTAAACTATTATTTAATAAAAGCGACTCACTTAACTTAATCCTTAGAATAGGTAGTGTTTAATCTTAGTCTTAGAGAAAAGGTAATAATAAGGAATAAACTATTATAACTTAACTTACCTTTACTAATGACGGTAATATCACGTGTGGCCGTGGTTTATAGGTGTTTCATGCTTAGGGCCCGTTTGGCTGCCATATGAAAGCGCAAATGAAAAATTTCATAAGTGAGCCTACATATGATCATATAATATATGATCATTTGCCTCTTCTTCATTTAACCACCAGTGCGTTTGGCTGCCATATGAGAGCTGTATAATAGATATACACAGTCTGTGCTTTTAAGTTATAACTATTCTACTTTTGTATTATAGTAGAGTAATAGTGGGGTAACAGTGGTTCTTATGCCTGAATTAAGGCCTTAATTTTTCATATGGACGTTGCAGGGGTAGCAAATGGTGCTCGAGGCACCATTTGAAATATTTCATATCTCTTCTGAAATCACATACAAATCGCAAATGATCATATGCACTTTTTCATATATTATATGATCATTTATATGCCAAACACCTTGGTGGTTGCATATGAAAACTTTCAGTTCTTATAAAACCCATCATATCGAGTCATTTGCGCTTTCATATGGCAGCCAAACGGGCCCTTACCCGATTAGGGTTAGCATGGACGCGAGGTATATCCTCATTACTCTCTTCTACGTAGATAGAAGAATACAACTGAATTATGAACCAACAACC
>JAJONI010000389.1:0-25620 GCA_022190145.1 Pezicula rhizophila
CAAGTCTTCTATGGGACAGGAAAACTACCAGGCTGATTGCTTGAGAGTTTTTTTTAAATAGCTATATATTGAGATATCAGAGATGGACTTAAGTAACTTACTTGATTTGTGGTAAACCGCCCATTATATCTCAATATTGATGTGATAAAATTGAAAATTTACAAAGCATTTCTTATGGCATATTAAAGTAGGAAGTACAGATGGTTGTAGAGGTAACGGTTTTGCACAAGCCAACAGGAAGGCCTCGGCCGGAACAACTCATCGGGCGACGAAATGCGGGACTCACAACACCAGCAAAGCTGGAATAATAACCTCAGTATTATTCAAGCATCAAGTCAATATATTTTCTTAAGTTGCAAAGAGATTGAGTACTCAATCTTTGACTACTCAAAATTAGGCAAACAAGGGAAAAATATAATTCAGCAATAAAGGCCTTTCTTTTGCAACTTCTTTTCATTTAAAAAAATTCAGCAGGAAGATATCTGTGTCGTCAATTACGAACCGCTTCCCTCAGATCAGTGATTCCGGAGCAGTAGATACATGACGATAGAGTCGGTCTCACGTCCAACCCCGAAGAGCCAACTGAATGGCTCCTCAGCTACGAAATCCTGTGTGAGAAAGCTGAAGATTTCGAGCGCGGTCGGACGGTTGAAGAAGAAAGGAAAAACTTTTGGCTTCGAAAATTTCAGATATGGTCGTTGGAGCGAACCGAGACACCTTACCCAATCAAGCCTAGATCACAAAGCTAGCGCAGATAATCCACTTGGGGGGAACCTCATCCACCATAAATTCTCTTCCTTCGTTGCAAAATACTTTCCATCATGGAATCTCTCAGTGATACCCACTGGGATGTCGTGATATCAGGAACAGGACTCCAGCAGTCTCTACTTGCTTTGTGAGCCTTCCTCATCCTTGTCCTCTTTCAAGTCTGCCTGGTCATCTCTGACTGACGCAGCTTGGTATGAAGAGCTTTGTCTCGCTCCGACAAGAAGGTCCTTCATGTCGATAGCAATGCATACTATGGTGGCGCCGAAGCTGCTTTCAGTTTGCAGGAGGTCGATGAGTGGGTGAAGAAGGTTGAGAGTGGTGAGTTATCCTTCGGTACTACCTGTGAAGATCACGGCGCTGACTTATTTGCCAGATCTACCTCCTTTTCAAAATACCTCCTTGTGGAAGTCAGAGGACGATGCTGGGAAGCTTTCGTTCTCTAGAGCCTACACCTTGACACTCTCTCCTCAAATCATCTACACCAAGTCGAAGCTCCTTTCGCAACTTGTCGCATCCAAGGTCTACCGGCAGCTCGAATTTCAGGCAGTTGGCAACTGGTGGATATATATTGCGCCAGACCAGTCGGGTACTTTGGAGCAACAACAAGGAACATTACAGCGACTCCCTAATGGCCGAGAGGATATTTTCACAGACGACAACATTGATCTGAGGTCAAAGCGCAGTCTGATGAAGTTTCTGAAGTTTGTTGTGAACTACGAGAGCCAAACCGAGGTTTGGGATGCACATGCAGAGAGTGGCCTACCTGAATTTCTCACGGCGCAGTTTAAGCTACCTCCCTCGTTGCAGACCATCATCTTGGCCTTGACCTTGTCGCTCAGCCCTCCAGAGGAAACTCTGGTTGGGTATGCTCTTCCCAGGATCGCCAGACATTTGACCTCCATTGGAGTCTTCGGACCTGGCTTTGGTGCTGTCTTTCCAAAATGGGGTGGTGCATCCGAGATTGCACAGGTTGCCTGTCGTGCTGGTGCTGTGGGAGGTGGTGTGTACGTTCTCGGCACCGGCGTCAAGAACGTTAATGCTACGGAGGATGGTGACGTGGAAGTCGCACTGTCAAATGATGAGGTCGTAAAGACAAAATCACTACTCCGTTGCACAACTATTGATGAAACCGCTCTGGCTAAAACCGAAGTTGTCTCGAAAATGATTTGCATCGTGTCGTCGA
Organism: Pezicula rhizophila; assembly: GCA_022190145.1. Classification (NCBI taxonomy): domain Eukaryota; kingdom Fungi; phylum Ascomycota; class Leotiomycetes; order Helotiales; family Dermateaceae; genus Pezicula; species Pezicula rhizophila. Next base: position 1,952 of record JAJONI010000389.1, read on the forward strand.
CGTTGACCTCTCTGTTTGTCAGTACCGTCGAAGGTGCACCCACAGCTGCTGTCTCTGTGGTTGTCTTTCCATCTGGAACTCTTACCGTTGAAGGCTCAGCTGTAGCTCAGCCAACATACGTTATGGTCCACTCTAGTGAAACAGGCGAATGCCCATCTGGACAATGTGAGTAGCAAAAAATTTTCTCTCGGTCTCTAACAACGCATTTCATGATGATCCAACTTACGAATACTTATCTACATTGTCTGATCCTCTTGACGATAACATACCTCTGACAGTCTGATGATTGCTTTTACTTCTCACATTTTGTACCAGATATTCCAGTTGTAAGAGAAGCTAATTGAATACCAGGCATTCTATACGCCAGCACGCGCCAGTCTACTAATAGCAAGGCCCTGCTCGATTCTGCAATATCGACCTTCATCAATATCTCCGGTGATTCGGAATCTAAGGTTCTCTATAAGCTTCATTACGAGCAAAAGCAATCCACTTCTGGCGACCCAGTCGAAACCTCTACTGGGAACATCTTTGAGTTGCCCGATCCATCTCTAGACTTAGCTTTCGATGATACGATGCTCGACCAGGTCGAAGATGCTTGGAAGTTTCTCACGGAGAAAGCAGGGATTGAGGAACCGGGTGTTTTCATGCAGTTTGAGGAGAGGAACGCTATGGGTGACGACGATGATGACGAGTATTGAACTGGTTGGGTATGCATTGATGAATGGCGTCTGGTCTTAGCATGGCGCACTTTAGGACGATACTAGTCATTACAAATTGATATGATCCGATTTCACGCAAGTTTATATCATCATTCCATGTGACTGGCATTACCCCACATCCCAGCGAATCAGAATTGCATATGTTGCATAACTTTTCCTAGTACCTTCGCTCTGTCTATTCGTTCAGTTTGATGAAATGGTAATTCATTCTTAGTTGCCTTATGATTAGTCGGTCCTTAAGTGCAGGCAAGTGCAATCGTCAAGTTGTTCTTTCTGACTTTATAACATATCTAGGTACGATCTCAAGCATTACAGATGGTGAGATGAGAGAGGTCTGGGCTACTCTTGGTGCTAATATTTTCTAATAACAAGATACAACCAAGTCAACCTGGAGGTGTACAACATGATTTACAAATATATCACAACAACATAGCTCTATTTATTAGATAATAACATAAGTGTCGTTCATTATCTCTTTGATGCTTTAATCCTTCGCTTTCTAGTAATCCGAAGTCTGAAGATAGAGAAGTGGAAGCACCAGCGAGATTTTGTTCAACACGGATAAATTAGACGACGTTACTCGATGCTCCCCTCGGTTTGACGTTATATCGTCTACAAAACTTTAGGCAGGTCAAGTAAGTTACCGAACAGTGTCATTATGTAGTTGGTGTTAGTGATTAAAAATTTCATATATGGCAGAAAAGATTTGTTTTCATGATGCAAGAATGAATATTGTATGGCATCACCCCCAGCGACTGAAACACTATGAAATAAATGAGGTATGAGTTTTTTTTTCCTTTTCCAATCTGTGTACAGACTAGCCTAAAGACTTAAAACCAAAGACAAAGCACGACGTAAACAATGACAAAGGTACACAGGATATCTATAACCATATCCACAGTCCACTCCGTCACTGTCACTCCAACACTCCAGCACTCCTCGACCCCAAGCGCCCAGAACGCCGCCTCCTTCCTCCTGCACCCCTTCTATTCTGTTTCCATGCTCAAACGCTCATATGTAACTGTGTACGTGTACACGAATTCCAAACCAGTTCCATTTCCAGATCCAGTTCCATGCAATGATTGATGAATGAAGACAAAGGAAAATAGATGATGTGCCGTGAGGCATGTAAGTTGGCTCCCCCGATCCATGCAAGATTAGTAATAAACAAATAACTCCACCGATCATTTCTCATACCAGATAGCTCTGTTTTTCTATCCAATTCTACTCATGCTGTACTGTGTGCTGTGTGGACATCTCACATCCCTCTCACTGGTCGTTTGTTGCGTATTAAGAAAGGGCTGGGCATCTCATCTTTCTCAGGGTCCCACATGGCTGGTGCATCACGATCAGCATCACGCATTCGCGCAGCGAACGCTCTGCCTTTCCCTTGGGGACTTCTGTTTAGGTCTTCCTCGACGACTTGTCTTCCGCCAGCTCGAGCTTGCGCTAGCTCAACTAGAGTTCTTCCCTTCGGTCCACTGCCTACTTTCATTGCCATACTGTTCTTGACGGCGAGTTTGTTGAGATCTTCTGATCCTTCTTGACTCTTGCGGTTCGGGTTCGCTGCAGTCTTCGGTTTAGTGAGTGAGGGCTTTCTGGTCGGTGACGAGGATGGAGCTGCGTTTTCCTGAGACAGGTTTGCGGATGATGGGATCTTCGAAAGGCGTCGGGTAGGGGAAGTGTTCTGTTCTCTGAGGGCTCCATTACTGGGTGCGGATCGAAGATCTGGCCTGCTCGTCATAGTAGTAAGTGTTGGCGCTGTTGCTGTCTTGAAGATATTGGGCTGGCTGTTTAGCTTTTGTACCGGTGCTGTCTTTTGTGAAAGAAGAGGAGGTCTTGAACCGAGGCCTTTGAATGCGTTCTTGGATGACTTTTGGCGAGTTGGTGAAGGTATTGGAACAAGGTCCTCGTCATCTTCGTCGTCGGAATTCATTAAGGTGGGCGGCAAACGTTCGGCTGGTGCTGCAGCGAAGATGTTACGGCCGGTGCTTGGAGCCTTCGCGCCACCATTTCGTCGAGGTGACAGTGAGAGGGAAGCAATGGAAATAGGCGAAGGCTCTGCCATCTCGATATCCATAGGGGTGCCTTGACCTTGCCCTGCGAACATAGTCTGAGCTCGACCAAAAGGAGTGCGAGTGCTTCTTTTGAAAGCTTTGTTGGGTTCTGGGGACTCCATTGAGAGACTTGACATGTCGGTGGAAGATGGGAAATCTCCAGATCCGTCGGTGCTCACAGATGAGTGTACAATATCATCCTGTTCAATGGAGGACGAGAATTTGATGGATGATGCGCTTTGCGTTGATCGCTTCAGCTCTGCTTCAACCTTCTCTTTTACCTCGATGTCGTATTTCCTTTGCAACTTCTCAATCTCCATCTGAACAATTCGATCAATCTCAAGCCGAGCCTTGACTTCCCATTCTCTTCTCACAATAGACTCGATCTCCGTCCGCATCTGCGCCCTTTCCGCATCGAGGTTTTGTATCCTGGCCTCGGCGTCTCGTAATCTTTGTGCAATTGCATCCTCCTTTGACTTGATTATTCGGTTGAGATCCACAACTTCTTTCTCCTTTCGCATTAGCTTCACAACAGGCAGGTTCAGCAAGCTGGCAGTATCTGGTCTCCTATCGGGATTGATCTTCAGACAGTCTTTAATGACAGCTGTGAGCTCCGGTGAGTATACCGCTGGCAATGGTGCAACCTTTCCTTCCTTGATTCTCTGAACAAGCTGGAAGTGTGACTTTGCATTGAAGGGAGGCTCCCGTGCACAAAGTTCATAAATAATGCATCCAAGAGCCCAAATGTCAGATTTGAGGGTGTATCTTTCCGCATTGCAGATCTCGGGTGACATGTAAAATGGTGTACCGACGTATGTTGATGCGAAATCATGCGACTGCATGATTTTGGAGAGGCCGAAGTCTCCAAGCTTAACCGAATTATCCTCACCAAGGAAGACTTCTTGAGTCAGTAAACAACAAATTATATATATACGAAAGGCTTACCATTTTCAGGTTTCAAGTCACGGTGAAGAATCATGACACCGCCAGCAGGTTGTCGTGGTTTCGCGGTATTCCCCAACCCCATCACATTGCTTCCAACCTCTGGCGGATCAACACCATAATGACATCGGTAAAGCGCGGTGACTAGTTGCGCAAACATACTCCATACAAAACCCTCCTCAGCATATTGTTTCTTCGCCTGTAAATCTTTGATGACGCGACCGAGATCCCCATTTCCGCAGTATTCCATATACAGATGAAGGTCCTGTGTTGTTTTGAGATGCTCACGGTGGTAGTATCCGACAATGTTCGGGTGTCGCAAGGAGGACAAAATCGCAAACTCGGCGTGCAGCTGCTCTCGCTCCTTTTGCGACATGCGCAAATAGTTGATCTCTTTGCGACACAGCACTTGACCATCCTGCTTTCTGCGCACCTTACGAATTACCCCAAAGGACCCATGGCCTAAAGAAGATTAACTTTGGGCTGTATGGCGCATTGGAATGAGAACCTTACCTATCTTCTCCAGCACCTCATACTTATCTCCTTCAGACATGATTTCCGGGATCGTGTTTCAGATATTATTGTTGTTGTTGTTGAATGTTAATGGTTCGCAAAAGTAAAGGCCATGAGCGAATAGATGTTGGGCTTACTGTAATTTTTTTTTTTTCGTCGTGTTGTCGTTGGTCGAATGGATGTTGGTAATAATGGCTGGACTTGTTCGTCGAACTCCGCGTAAACATGGCCAGCTGGAAAAATGTCGTTCGCAGGACAACCAGTGTTGCAGGTGGCCCAGAAACGCCCAGGGGCACTGGGGCGGGATCTGGGTCGGATTAATGATATTCCTATATAAAGAGAGTGAATGTGTGTGAGAGAGAGAGAGAGCTTATCCTTATCAAAGGTGGGTTGCCACACCTGGTGTAGTATAGTGCAGGGTACGAACAAGCAAAAAACCGCAACAACATCTTTTGCTTTCAATCGTCATCTCCCTTACAAACAACCTTTGTAGGCTGTAGGACGGTTGAATTTGACGGTATGAGCATCAAGAGGAAAGATCAGCTCGAGCTGCAGCTCAAAGACGAGCATCAACTCATCCAAAATGGAATTCTAAGGGACGATTCACCTCTGGACGTCAGTGATGAGTTCAAAAAGCTCTGTGATGCTTGCCGGACTGGAGATCTGAAGGGCTGCCAGGAAGCAATTGCAACAGGAGTGAATATTAATGCAAGAGATCATTTTGATTATACACCGTTGATTTTGGTGAGCCTTACCACCTAAGTACGAGCGCTGTGAAGTATTGACCGCTGATTAGAAAGCTAGGCCAGTCTCTGTGGACATTACGAAGTAGTTCAACTCCTGCTTGAATCTGGTGCCTTATGCGAACGAGACACATTCCAGGGCGAGCGATGTCTTTATAATGCGTTGAATAACCGAATCCGGAATCTTTTACTGCAATACGATTACTCGAAGAGCACCGATCCTCTGCAGCCCCTTGCCTCCCATATAACCTCTTTACTTATACGACAGACGCCTAAAACCTCAGACATCACACTCACGGCTGCATCAGAATCATGGAACCTACACAAATTTATTCTCTCAGCGCGATCGCCATATTTTCAGAAAAAGTTATCTGCAGCCCCAGAAACAAAGGAATGGAAGTTGACAAATACCATACCAGCGGAAGCTTTCCAGATTGCTTTACGATATTTATACCTTGGGGATGTACCGTCGGATCTTGGACTTAGTTCGAAGAGCTTTGTCTCCGAGGAAGAGGTCCTGAGAGGTATTGACAAAGTTAGCAAACAACTAGAGATTGAATCTTTATGGGAAGGAATACTATCAGGGAGTGACAGAAGGATAGCTCGGCAACGGCATCAGGATGAGGTAACAAGAGGAAGAGATCAGATAGAGATATGGTATCGGCAAAACGTACTGAAGTACAAAATCCATGTCGAGACCAGCAAATCTCAGGACGTTAAATGGAATCAAGACAATGGAATATTCGCCGACGTATTACTTCGTGCAGACGAGGATAGTGACGACTCAGAAGAGGACACCCTTGCTTCTGGTCAAGCCACACCCAAGACTCGTAATACTCTAGGACCATTAAACGGCATACCGATAGGCCCGTCTGCATCCAGGTCACCCTCAAAAACCCGCAAAGCCCGACAATCAGTACTCTTCCCCGTCCATCGCGCCATGCTTCTCCGCTCCGAATACTTCCAAAGGATGTTCAACTCCGCTTTTCAAGAAGCTCAAGTGACAGAATACCTCCAAGTGATTACCGTCGACTGCACGCCGGCAGTCCTAGAAATAATTTTGGACTTTTTGTACACCGAGAAAGCCAACATACCGCTAGAACTAGCGATCGATGTTCTTATGGCCGCCGATATGCTATTTATTGAGAAGTTAAAAACTAAGGCGGCTATTGTTATCAGTACCCTTGGAAATGGCAGCGGAAGCGCACTTGTCGACCGCACGCATATGCAGACTGAAGATAATGATGAAGCAGAGGTGGAAATAGAACCCATCAATGTCTACGACGTGATTAGAGCCGGCTGGATCTGTCGCGTGCAGCGACTCGAAGAATTCAGTGCACGATACATCGCTTATCGACTAGAAGACTACATCGATGAGGAAGACTTTGAAGAGCTTATTAAGGAGAGCGCAGAGCGGATTCAGAAGAGACAGGAGACTGATACTATTGAATTACTCGATGAGTATGTCTACCTGACTCTCACCTACTATCACATCCAAAACTATTTACTAATACAACTATAGTATCCGCTACTACCTGTCCGAGCGTTTCCGTCTCCGCTTCGAAGACTCAGGTCTCGAAGAAATGTTAGACGAGAATGGAGAAATCAACGCCGATGCTGTGCAATCACTATCAACAACCTCGCGACCAAATGCTGCTCCAACAGACGAAGGTATCGATATGAACACTGCGCAAGAGCCTAAGGTGGAAGTAAATCCAATTGTGAATAGTGAAGGAGTTATTAGGACATTAGATGGAGAGATAGCTGGTGATGAGTTTGCAGCTGATGCTATTAATTATCAGGTTCTATTAGGGAAGATTGATGCTTTGCTCGAGAGGTTAAAGTTAGACGCTTAGATAGGAAGTACTTGTACATACATAGGCATGAGAGATGAGGAATAAAAGATGGAATATGATAGTACGAAGAAAATGAAAGAGGAATAAAGAAATAACATAAAAAGACGAAAGTAAAATACATCCCTAGGTATGGATACGACGGAAGATTAGGAAATCGATTAATTGGGAAGTGTAGTTATGCCGTTTCAAGCCCTGCTTAGGTGTGATGTTTAGTAAGATGCCTGATCAAATGCTTTCCCTATCTTCCTACAGTACAACCAAAAGTAGCTCTCGTATACTAAGGTAGGTACATAACTAACCTCCTATCCCCTTACCCATCACAATATAAATCACAAGATAACAAACCTCTACCTACCTAATATACCACAAACCAACCTCTCCTCACTTCCCTTTCCTTATTCTCAGCAGTACAAATATCCCCTACTTCGCCTACCCTTAGCCCTTATCTTTTCTAGTCTAGATATAAGAGTCCTATCCCCCCATCCCCTCTCGGTTTTATTTTAGCATTAGTAGCTATGCGGTCATGACCTACCTTCTATCTTTTGTTACCTATGCCTATTAGGTTTGTATCTTCGTACGATTTTAGCTGTAAGTGGTTAGGTTGTAGTAGAGTGTTTGTCGTGTTTTTACGAAGGTAATTAAGCGAGCAATACCTTTCCCCCCTATCTCTCCCACCCACTCCATCACACATCCCGCCACAAAACCGTAACTCCTCAAAACAACAAGCCCCCAATCAGATTCTCAAACATGCCCTTTGTAAATTGTTAAATCATCATTAATTAAGCGTTAAGCATAGCAAAACTAGCAAGTCAGGTAAGTTAAATCTTCCATCCCCTTCCTCCCCCCTTATCCATTACCGCCCAATACCACCATCCATCTATCCTTCAAACCAGCAAATAATAGCAACAAATATACACCTTTTACCATATCATTATGGCCGCCATACCATGCCATAGCACATCATACCACCCACTCCCTAATCATTAACTCCCCTTTCCGTCAAGTCCTCCATATACTCCACAAACCTAGCAAAATAAATCCAGCAAATTTTGTTCTTCATCAGAATCCACATATCCCGCAAATAATGTCCCATACTCCCAACACCTCGCTCAAATATTCAAGCATCCAATCCTAATCTTTCCATAAGCCTCCTCATCATCATCCTGTACAACCCAAACCCGTCCCTTAGTAGCAAGACTCAAAACATGTAGAAAAGCCTGCGCAGCAACAATTCTAGAATTCTTCTCCGGAACAAAAAGTTCCTCAAAGGCGACCCATTTGTCTTTTAACTCCTGTCCTCTGCCAGCTCTACCCTGTTCAGAACCGAAAACATCATCATCCCCATCGCTTTCACCAAGTTCATCATTTTGTTTCTCGGAGATGCTATTCTTAACATACTCAAAGAAGTTATTAGATTCTCGATCAAGAGCCTCACGTATCCATTGTGAGGATCCAGCAGTTTGTGTATCGACATTAGCAGCTGCGCCAAAGATTTCGAATTCTGCTTCATTTTCGTTGAATCTAGCTCCTGCTCCTAGTGTGTGTGAGGAGGATACACTAAGGCCTTTACTTGTATGGCGGAGAAGAGCGTCATCGTCTTCATCGCCTTCATCATCGGAACGACCATACTTAACTGGTAAATCAGCGTCTTGCAGTTGACTGAAATGTTCCAGGTCGCCAGGAATGTTAGAACCACGGCCTACGAGTGGTGAGGATGGGAGTCTTCGACTGATGGAACTGGGGATGTGGGATCCGCGACCTTGGAGACTGCTGGATGGTTGAGAGTGCCCACGTTGGTACGAGTGTACTGATGCTGAGACATTCCATGGCATGTTTGATGAGCGGTGATCATCTAGTGCAGATGGCGCATCTCTGCCTACTTCAATACCCATGCTGTCATCTCCTGCCATCATCATATCATCGTTGAAGTTCATTCCTCGACCGACTTGCTCTTCCTCGCCCCTAGCTCGTACTCGGCGGCCTTCACTGTTTGAATCATCTTCATTGTCGGCTTCCAATGAACGTTTGCTTGCCTTCTTGGCCTTGAATTTAGAAGTAGCAGGGCCTTTCAATCTTGCCATCAAAGCTTCTCCAGAGAACATTGCGAGGGGGCTTTGGTATTTTATTGATCCGATCCCATAGCCGACACCACCAATTCCACTGCCCCAGACATAATTGTACGCAATCTTCTTGGACTGACTGGCTTTTTGATGGACTTTCTTCTCCTTGATCGCCTTTGCCATGTTGTTGGAATACTCGCGCTGCCAGTTCAACAGCTGAGAGTTTCTGTGCTCGAGTTCCCTATCAACTGCCAAAGTCTTAGGTTTTCTAGCCTTTCGACGCTTCTGTGGTGCCTCGGCACTCTCTGTTTCGGACGATGGTTGAGGTGAAGACAGTTGTTGCAATGGGTTGCGTCGGCCAGCATCTGGATTGGCACCAGACATGAAAGGAAATGGCTCTGCATCGGGCAATAGTATTTCTTCACCATATTGCATCATGTCAAAGTCTCCTTGTCCGTCAACTGGCGGATCGTCATGACCAGTGCGAGCTTCTTGGTGCTCAGCTCGAACGCGTCCACTGGCAGCAGAGCCACTCCCAAGACTTTCAACGGGTCGAATAATGCTGGCTACACGGCTCGCTGCCCGACGACGTTGCTCAAGCTCTTCGTCAGTGAAGCCAAGTAAATTACCATCAGCGTCGAAACCGAAGTCCAAGTTGAGGTCGTCATCGAACAAAGCTTGTTCTTCCTCATCAAAGATGCGACCTGTCCCACCGATTTGCTTATTGGCTGATGATCCGCTGAAAGGATCCGGGAGTTGGTAAGAGCCTGCACCGCCATTGCCAGAAGAGCTTGGAAGATTTAATCCAAGAACAGATGCTGAGTATGGAGAACTGGCGCTCGAAGTTCGACGTCCCGGAGACATCATGGAACGCTGGGATTCACCGACATCAATCCCATGTAGCTCGAGACCCGAGAAGTCGAATTCAAGTGGGGGTAAAGCCATGTCAGGAAGGAAAGCAGGATCATCAGCGATGATGAGTTGATCAGAACTAGAAGGCGTTAGCAAGTCTTTTCATACAACAACTCAGCAGTCAAAATTGAGTACATACCGAACTTTGCCAGCCTCGGGATCAAGTTCATTGTGAGCTGTGCGTGTGACCTTGATCAAAGTGCGAAGGTTGTTCTGGATAAGTTGTGCATCGGCAAGAACATAACCACACTGTTGAGAATAGACTCTAGAGACTCCATAGCTGTAAGCGTATTAGTGACGCGTTCTTGGGGTTGAGATGGGAGAATTGGAAGATTGCAGTAGGGAGAGCCGGAAACAAGATAACATACAGAAGATTGCTCTGCAACCTCAATGCCATAGGTGCCTCCGGTTCCATAATAGTCTCACAAGCCTTCTTGATCTCAACATCAAGAATCGCTTTTCTCGTGACTTTCTTCGTGCTAGACTTGGCTCCTAGAGTCGCGACCAACCTATTTCGGGTCAGTAACGGCACACTCAAAGAATAAGACGCGTTAAAATCCCCACGTTCTCCTTAGAGGTATTCTTGGAGCAGGTGATTATGAGGCTTAGAAGACAACCTGGAACTTACCACACAGTAGCAACACCATATCTCCGATTCGTCAAGACTGCACCATAATCAGTATCAGTGAAACCGTAAAGGGGAGAAGACATACTCTCATGACTGTAAAACATCTTGCTAGCTCACCAGCGCGTCAAATACCCTCTCTTCTACCGTATAGTCCCAGACTATGACCTTAAAAAGACCAGACAAGGCGCGTAAAAAGCACCGATGTACTACTGTACAGAGGAAGAAGAGGCCGTCGGTATTACGTATTCAAGTATTAAAAAGAAAAGGCTACGAGAAGAAGTATCAGACTTACAAGAAAGGTAAAAGTAAAGAGCGGGAAAAGAAAAAGGAGTGACGTGATTGAAGAAGAGAAAAGACCAAAAATTTTGGCGCGTTGATGGAGATATTTAGGGAGAGACTCATAAGCGAAAAGGGCAGGAGTGATAACCAACGCTTCGACTGCGTGTCGAAATAGACAACAACCACAACCAATTCTACCACTCACCACCCTGCTTGACTTTCTAACAACGACTCAGTTCAACGGTTAAGACTGAAAATCCTCGCGGTTGTCTCTCAATTAGTCCATGCTCTTCTGGCCTTGTCGACGAAAGGTTCATCATGCAATGCCGAGTCAAAACGTTAACACCGGACTTTTTGGAAGGAAACCACTGGTCATTCATCTATATATCAGAATATGTTCTGGGGAATGCTGGACCGAAGAGATTATTTAATTTCGTAACTCACTTGCTCTGAGTAACCCACTGGTTTTTGGGTGACTTGACTTCAACGCGAGTAACTGACTTTGATCTGAGCAACCTACTTGATTTGCGTAGCTCACTTCACGCCGGACTAAAGCTTTCATAACAAATGAAAATGATTATTGTTTGTTTGGGTGCTAGAGGCACACGTCTCTAAACAACAGTTTCTATGACAGACTTCTGAACCTAGCTGGAGTCTACCTAGCAGGTGTCATTCCTAAAACGCCTTCCCATGCCTGATGCTACCGGTTGAGTGAAATTTGGGGTCTCCCCAGATGATGCAAGCGACTGCAGCCCATCATTATGAGCTACTGTAGTGTATGATACCAAAGAACGCCTGTACTGTGCAACAATCAATGTCCCTGTGGTGCCACTCTATATTTCTTCACGGTCCCCAGCCGAGCCCATTCCATATTTGTTCATAACTTCGTAACAGCACCTCCAGCCTTTCTAGACACGGATCTACGAGGCATTGTTTATATTTTGATTTGAAGATGTTGCTTGCTGCTCTCTGATCGGTGTCGCAGTTCTTAAGGTACTGTGAGACCCTGAAGGTCTCATGAGGGGCGCCATGCTCATTCCAGAACCACCGCTCATAGTCGTCGAACTATGAACTATATTGGGGCCGTTAGCGTTTTGTGAAGCTGACCTCGATGGTGTGTGGAATGGAGAATTGCGACCCGAGCCGATTTCCTGTTCTTGCCAATTCCTAAAATCACGAGAACTCCAGCTCGCCCGGTGTACTCGAGCACCAAAGGGTACCGCCGAGTAATTGCTTCGCATACTATTTGCCGCACTATTGGCTCTTGTCCTGTTTCCGAGTGGCACGGTGTATTGAACAGCGGGATGCCCCATTGCCGGAAACGGGTCAAAATCTTCATCCTCAATCTTCGGAGCCCGGCGGACAACCCCGACGCTAAAGTATGGTTCCTTTGGCTCCTCGGGAGGTGGTGGAGGTGGCGGGGGAAGATCTGCTGCCTTCTTATCGACGTGACCATAGTACTTCGTTCTGATAGTCTCCAAATTCATCGGCCCAAACTGCTCGCGATTACGGCCTAGTGACATGTAACTTGAGATAGCACCAAGCGCGATGAGAATTAACATAGCAATAACCAACAATCCTTGGATGACAATGATGATAACTCCAATGACCGTCGTTGGAATGCGAGCGAGATTGAACTGGGGTAAAAAGGCAATCGAGAGTCCAGCTGTGGCGAACTTGCTGAACCCAAGCATGATTCCCAGAGTAGTATTGCGTGTACTTTCGAAGGGACGTATGGCGACGAAAGCAATGAATGCAAAGATTTCGATAACGAAGAGTCCATAGACTTGAGACTTGGGGTTGCCACGTGCTCCACCAACAAAACAAGCCCTGATAAATTGGTACACAACCCATACTCCAAAGAACCACCATCGTGTTCGTCGATACCTCGCACTCAACCAGCCGAAGCGCTTGTTATAATCTACGTCCTCATGGACAGTCTGTCTCTCTTTATCATTGTCGACATAATGTATGCGGAAAAATGACACTGAGCCGGAGAAGGTCTGAGCTTTGTCTTCTTCCTTCATCTGACTCTCTCGAATTGTCGTCCATCTGGGAACAGTGCCCTTCTTGCGCTGAAAGTGGATACGGTCTGGAGAAGATTCGTACTTGCCAAATCTCAATCTGACGAAGCATGCATAAAATGCAAGAGCCAACATGCCCGCAAAGAAGATTAGGAAGATGATTGAGGCGATGGCAATGATACCTGTGCTACCTCCGTAAGAGAACTGGAAAAGTGTCAGGGTCATAATCATGAAGAACGCAATGAACATCGACCGAAGGACGAGAAGGCCGAGGAATCGCAACCAGTGAGTTCGGAATAAGGCGAGACGATCCTCCTTAATCCACCTTAACTTACTCAAGAGCTCGAGAGCCCATTTGAAAGTCGTGGTAGCAGCAACTAGTAAGACAACTAGGATCAGGAGCCACAGAAATCCCGTCAGAAAGGCATCCGCAGCTGGGATGTTCATCATCGAAAGTTCTCCCGCAAATCCAGTCCAGTTACCGGGGATTGGAATTCCAGGATCTACGGGGCCGCCAGCCCAGTTGTAGTCTTTAGTGCTATTCGTAGCACGCTTGGCTATTCTGTTGGAAATTGCCTGGACCGATTCCAATGACCGCCCATAGATTTGTTGTAAGCCACCATTGTTGTTCAAAACCTCAGACCCAGCACCTCCAACTTGGCTCGAGTTTCCGTTGACACCAGCGAAGCTATTGACAGACTTGACCATACTGGGAGAATAAATCATGCCGGCCGACCAGGCAAAGTTGCTCCAGAATGCGGCACATACGCTTGGCCAGTTCAATGAAAGGGTACCAGAAAAGAAAATCGAGTGAAAGACCTCGAATATGACAAGCATAGACAGTGAGTGTGCATAATGCGTGCGGATTTCAGGTACACTGGCTCCGTATATCGCCGTAGCAAATGATGAAATAAGAGCAATGAATGTGAAGACTCCAAGGGTGGAGCTTACGGCGGCTGGATGTGAAAACGAGTGTCCGTTCCTCATAACTGCTTGAAAGCAGCCAATCTGTGTTTCTGTTGCGTTGGACAAGATGCTCAATGTGACAGAGCCTTCGAAGTCTGGAATCTGTAAAGCAATAGGTATTATTGAGGAGACATCTGATTCTGACACCGGTATAATGGCTTCAGCGGAGATGGGAATGCTGGCATTCATTGGGCACAGGCTTCCGAGGTTAGCAGTGCAAGGATCGAAGGCTTTGTCGAACCGATTCTCTCCATAAGCAAAGACAGAGATGTAGACTAGCACGAGTTAGCCAGTTACGAGAAATATGGTGGATGGTATGGAACACACTCATTACAGTCTCGTTTTTCAGATTCGTACTTCCTGTTAGATGGAACAACACAGTCATGTTGTCCGCATAGTACGCAGCATCGAAAGCTGTCACGTTCAACAAGCTCTGTCCACCTAAGCAGTCTCCAAAATCACCAGAATACAGCTTCATTACTGAGTTAGTTTTGAGTGACCTAGAGGCCGGATATAGTAAACACTTACAGCAGGAACTCTAGAGTCAAGCAAGGTCCTAGTAACGCCATTTGCATCTGTCCCCTGGATGTATCTTGGTGTAGAGGCCTGCACTGATGGTATTATGGTATTAAATATTGCAAGTGCGCAAACAACCGCCGCCGATAACAAAGGAAAGCGTGCCATTATCGAAATGGAGAGGAGGTCGAGGAGAGGGAGGAGGAGGAAGGTTCGTGGGGATTTCGTGGGGTCTTCCCCAGTATGTGTATGTGTATGGTGTTGTTGTTCGAAGCTGAGAGGTTGGAACAGAGTTCTCGTATTGCTTGGTGGTGGTGGTTGCTCAGCAGCACTTTGCCTCTCGCCTGCCAACTATGCTACGGTAGTAGATCAAGCAGGAAACGTATCAAGATTCGTGGCCCAATGTTTCCTCCGTAATACTCGAACTAATTATTATTTTTTTGGGCGATGCACTGACGACTTGTGAAGGCACCCAAGCTGGTCCGTCGAAAATGAATGTGTTCGTAGCCGTAATTCGTTGGGCCCTAAAGGTTGGGTTCTCTCAGGAGTGAAGCTACCTTCGTACAGTTCTTCGCGACAGAGTGCCGTCAACAATTACAGAGGATTAGCTTCGCATCGTCGCACCTGGCCTTCAAAATCGAATAGCGAGAGTAATTTGTTGGAGTTAGAAAAACGACAGCAGGCCCAGCAGGTGTGGTGTGATCTAACAAGTCAAAGAGTGAATGTGGTGGTGGTGGGCAAAAGATCAAGGAAGGTATGGGAAGGCCGGGAAAGGTGGATCAATGTTTCTTTGTGAAGATCTCCCATGCCATCCGACTCCCGACACATTCTGGCAGCTCGTGCAGCCCGTTGGAATCATTGGCTAGCGCACGCCACAACCATAAACAACTATAGCAGGCCCAGACCTTGGCCTACAAATAATGTACAAATGAATACGATCTTACTAGAACTTACTCCAGTCTCCGCAAAGTCAACTGCGGCCAGTCGCACTTGGCTTCAATAAAACAGCATTCAATCGTATGGTCAATAATAAAGCAGTGTCGGGTTCCCCCCGTCTGGAGATACTATTGCGAGATACCAAGTATTCCTGTATTTCCCATTTCCCATTTCCCATTTCCCATCCTAGTCTTGATACGTGTACGGTACTAAAATTGATAATTGACTCACGCAACGGTGAACTCTCCCATGGTAAGCTCGAAGCGGTATCCAGATCACAGGCCTGCGTCAAATATCAACCGAAGCACCGTACACGTATCAGGAGCTACGAAATACAGGTACCGGCCTTTAACTTCGACGGCTGAGGTTATGGAATGAAGATAAATCATATTCGCGTAGGCGCCGCCTTTGTCACTGTAACACTAGTTTTTTTTCTAAACCATAACCTGCAAAGTCTCGCGCTTGGTTGTTAGCATCGTGGAGTACGTGGATCGAATACCCTCCAAAGCTTTCTCTTAGGTCTTTTTCATAGGCAAAGAATATGGCGCGAGTCAAAGACAAAGGTGTGCTGTCGATTTGCTGCAGTACGCATTCTGAACCTGCATTAGCTCGAGGCATGGCTGCCAGAAACAGGGCGGTGAAATCCCCCATTATTGGCCTCGATTGCTTCTTTCACTGATTGCCGCGAGCAGTGAACACGTCTCGCTTACGAATACGGAATTATAATGGACATGACTTAGCCGCCGCTATGGGCTCGAAATGCCATCATCATATGCAATCGGCAGGATGGAAGCAAGGACAAGTGAACGAACTTGAAGTAAGCCGGTAAACAAATCCCAATGCAGGGTCCGTGCCGTCGTTGATTTCCAAGAGATAGACGCCACATTCCGTGCTTGCAGAAGATTCCCTGTTTTCCCAATCACACTAACGACTCTTTTCCTTTTTTCTGGACTTTCCACTCAGCTTGGCTTGTACACACCACACCAAACTAGTCATGATAGCTGCACTAGCCACATTTCTTTGTACAGAATGCCTTCCCGAAGTCCCGAAGCTTCCGGAAATATTTGGTTGGTATGTCCGTACGGCACAGTTCACGATGCTGCGGATGCGCGCATTTCATCAACTTGACTTTGGGGGCGCGGTAGGAGCATTCTTTCCCCAACATGTCTCTATTAAACTTATCTTGACGTTTGGCGACGACGAGGCTGGTTTATGGCTCACAGCAGTTGAGGATATACCCTTCGTCATACAATAATATATCTCACAAGAGAAGATACTTTCAATTTCGTCCTTTCTTTTGATCCTTACGACTTTCACCGTCGGCAAGAGCTCTGTTTTTTTTTACTCTCTTGAGAAACCCCAAAACATTTTACTGTAGAGATTGCATCAGCAACCAAGTATCAAGAATCTTCTAAGGCCTAGACTCTTAATCTTATCAGTAACTCATCAATTCAACCCCATTACAGTAGAGTGAAAAGGCTCTGGCTCTCTTCGGCTGGCTCTCTTCTAGCTTAAAAGCCTCAAAATCACCCGCCAACCCCAGAGAGCCAGCCAAGGGCTAAAATTTACTATGGCGCAAAAAATGCACAATCGTATCAACAAATCAGCTGCATTATGAGAACAAGAATTCGGATTCCTGGTTTTGGTAGGTTGACATTACGGTCCAAGAATTAAGCTATTCCTTCCAACGAGCTAACATGTGAATGATGGGAAGAGAGCGCTGCCGAAGTTCTAACTAAGTGCTACTTGTTCGACTGTGGAAGGGTAGACAGGCCACATATTAGAGTCGCAGGACGTGGAGTAGGGAGTGGCACAAGAACGACTAATAAGTATATATATATATAAAATAGATAACAATAAGTAGCCAACTAGTATATCGTCAAAATAGGGGTAGGGTGAATAATCGTCAATTTGTCGCACTTGTTCTTTAGGTACGATAGTACCTGATATCAGTGCCTGCCACGTGGCCAATCACCTGACTAAAAATCTGGTATCCCTACCACACTACTTCACGACACTTGATTCAAAATTACCACCACCGTCAGCGGCTTTTTTGTGCTATGAATTAGTGCCACCCCAAGAATGCTGAGGCTCTGGGCAGCACTTGTACAGAGCGGGGTTCTTGGAATAGCCTACAGAGGATGGTACTGTGACAAGAGATCACTGGGTCTGGTGCTCCGCTTGGTGATGGATAACGTCTTGCCCATGGCGAAGGTTATGGAAGGCCTTGCTAGAGGACCAGCGAAGAATGAAACAAAGGTTGGACCCGACGACGAGTCACCAGAACCATTTTTCAATCGGTACTGGAGGAACCGCATCCCAAATGGATTTGTTCGCCCTTGAAACAAACACGCTCAGTCGGTCGCAGAGCAGAGGATCTTTGTGATAATATTAGGAAATGGTGGATGATGGAATACCGGTAGGTAAGGTAGACAGACGTGTTGATAATTTGCAAGAAATATCAAGCCTGACCCAAAACTATTGAGCTTGTTTCCGTCGATCCGTGGAGGGAATAGGCGCAAACACTTGGCTCAAAGGAACAAACATATCTTGGTACCCAAGATTCATCCTGCTCATGATCACAGACCAGCTTGGCCGCTCTGCCCTATTCTTGGGTGTAAGAGTGACATTTGTTGAAACATCAGAATCCACGTCGAATCCATCTGGTCGCCTCCAGTATTCATGGGATGCCAAGGAGATGCCAAGGCACGATGTAGTTGTTGATGCGGGTTAGAATTCGGCTTCACTTGCAATCCAACGACGGTGCGTCTGCTTCCCCGGGACTTATCAAATGCCAGATAATCAGCAGGCGTCCAATGTGTTGGAGGACTCGGACGAAGTATTGACTGTTAAAAGTCTGCACGTGCCAGGGGGAGGGATCTGGTTGAAACAACTGCAAGGGAAAGTCAAACCACCTCAGACAAGCGATTGTCAGAGCTTGCATCAACGAACTCCCAAAACTACAGCCCAGCGGCGCACCGCAGCCCCCAACTGTCAAGATCTCGACAACACAAGCCTAAACCTTCTCTCCTCCCAAAGACCCCAAAGACCTGAAGCTCGCTCCTTGGGGATCGCTCTGGGTATCTAGTCTTCCGGGCCCCTCATAGTTTCACGGCATTGACTGCGCTGTGCAGCTCCTCGAATAATATACCCTGTATGTCGTCTGCAGTTACAAAGTGCGGCGAAGAGCATATACTTACTTAGGCGGCTCCGCTGTTGCTACTGTGGTGGTGGTTAAATTCGTCACTTTAGAGACGGATGCTGAGATGCTACTTTAGCAGTCAGTGGGCATCGCTTCGTCTTATGCTTGCTTCTTATGCTTGCTCATCGGCTCCCCTAGCCTACGGGACAGATTTTCTACCTCCTTATCTCCCTCCTTCATTATTCCATTCTGTTTCAGGTGCCCGTCAAGAATCTTCTCATATCTACTCATTACACCCTTCAATTGCACCATTTTGACTGTTCTTGGCCCATTTTCACCTCCGTCTTTTTAAAAAGTGCTCATTTGTTCTCCCTCCCCACGGAGAACCAAGCCACTCTCGTATATGCAGGCGTAACTTGACAACCACAATTTCCTCACCAAGCCTCCGACTGTCCAATGAGCTTGCGACTTTTGTCTTGCCAATTGCCTCACGATTCTTTTTGTCCGTCTAGATGTCGCGGTCGTTTATAGGTAGCGCCATCTCCACGGCGGCATCACCGCTAAGGAATATTGACCTCAACTGCGTTTCCCCCGTTACCCCACGAACTCCGCGAAGGCCGTCGCAATATGATGGAGAGTCAATACGGCCGAATAGGGGTCTCTATGTGGATACCGAATCCTCCAGATATTCAGCTTACAGTAATTCGACGTTCTTACCAACGCCACGAAACTTTGCAATAAATTCAACAAAGAATGATTCTTCGAGGATAGAAGAATATGAAAGGGAGGACAAGAGGAGAAGTTCCGGATCGAGCATCACACTAGTATCTCCATCAGAAAATGCGCAATTCTTACCACAGACGCCTTCGTATCCAAACCATAAGAATGCAGCGGGCAAGCTTGGAACCTTCTCTGCAATCAATATTATTCTAGGAAAGACTGTTGGGGTAGGGATCTATTCGATTCCCTCTTCGATATACGTGTCCGTCGGTTCGGTAGGGATGTCGCTTATTGTGTGGACTGTGGGAGCGCTTCTTTCGTTCTGCGGACTAGCTGTTTACCTCGATCTCGGAACGGCTATGCCTCGTAGTGGAGGCGAGCGCGTGTATCTGGAGCGCATTTTCAAGAAGCCATACATGCTTTCCACATGTATGTTCATGTCATATGTTGTGCTTTTGGGCTTCAGTGCGCCGAACTGCATAGTATTAGGCGAGTACGTGATGTATGCGCTTGACATAGAGATCAACCGGTGGAACGTGAGATGTATCGCCGTGGGCGTCATCACGTTACTCTGCTTCATCCACCAATCATGCCCAAGGACAGGACTGCGAATCATCAATATTCTTGGTGTCGGCAAGATGCTCATCCTCGCCATCGTAATTCTCTCTGGTGTAGCAGGAGCAGCATTAGGAATCGGCTCAACAGCTAGCGCAACGTCCCCAATTCTCAACGCCCGTCGCTTAGAAACCTCGACCGAACTTCACCTTACTGGCTCAACAGCTAGTCGCAACTTCAGCAACATCTTCGCAGGGTCTTCAACACAACCTTACGATTATGCCACGGCCCTTCTCAAAGTTCTCTACTGTTTTCGTGGATATAGCACCGCCAACACCGTCCTTTCTAGCATCCATAACCCAATCCCAACTCTGAAGATAGCCGCCCCAGTAGCCCTCTCCCTCGTATCTCTCGGATACATTCTCTTCGCAACTTCGCTCTTCCTGATTGTCGAACTTACCGACTTTAAATCCTCAGGAATCACCATTACCGGCCATTTCTTCCGCAATATCTTCGGTGAAGTCCTAGGCGAGCGGATTCTCCCATGCTTCATCATCATTAGCGCTTTCGGCAACATAGCAGCCACTTCTTTTGCCCAAGCTCGTGTTAACCAAGAACTCGGAAAGGATGGCCTCCTCCCATTCTCCCATTTCTTCTCCGGCGAATCCTCCATAGTACGCGGGATCGAAGCATCACCTGCCCCAGGCCTCTTCCTCCACTGGCTAGTCTCCATCCTGGTAATCCTTGTCCCACCACCAGGAGAAATCTACAACTTCCTGGTCGACATCGGTGGCTACCCGGTCTCAGTCATCTCAGTCGCCATATCTGGCGGCCTCCTCTACCTTCAAATGACACCCTCCGAAAACTGGGAGTCTCCCTTCCGAGCAAAGAAGTTCTACATCTGGGTCTTCATGTTAAGCAACTGCCTGTTGCTAATCCTTCCCTGGATCAAACCCAGCCAAGAAAAAGGAAACTCCCGCTTCCCATACTACGCATACCCAGCGACCGCGCTCGCCATCCTCGGAAGCGGTGCCGTATATTGGGTATGGTGGACAAAGTGTAAACCTTTTTTCACAGGCGCCAATCCATACAACCTCAACAAGAGCTGGATGCGCCATAAAGTCCACGGTTCATCCGAAGGGTTCCAGATGCCTCTCTCTTTGTCTCGTAGGACAAAAGCCTACGACAGTGATGCAGGCCAAGACAGTGGCTCGGAATCTGGAGACGACGAGAGAAGGGAATTATTATCTTCTTCGGGCGAGGTACTTGAGAGTCCTGCGGTCGAACAACAGGCTGATGGTGGTGTTATGAGAAAGAGAGCACCGTGTGCATGTAACGGATGTTTACTCCGTCGCGACATGCTATTAAGACCTATGGATTGCGGAAGTGGTAGTCAAGTCGACAGTCAAAGAGAAGGAGAAAGAGCGGCTCCTGAACCGTCGAATCAAACTCGAAGTAACAGTATTGTCGAGATTAGAGACATCCAAAATAAGGCACAAGGACCATGTAGATGTGAAGGTTGTTTATTAAGACATCCTGAACTTAGATGATAGTCCGTCTTCGTCTCCTTTGTTTTGTATAGTATATATTAGTGTATAGTCCTTTTTGTCCGTGGAGACTGGCGTATTAGAAAATAGGGAGAGGAGTTTGGGGGGTCTTAGCTGTACGGATGTCAGTTAATGGATCTATGATAATGGAGTTTTAAGCTGGGGAAATACCATAGCATACAGCATATAGCATATAGCATATAGCATAGCGCAGGGCATACTTTTTTTCAAAGATACCAAAATTCAAATACAAATCGAAGCAAATCAAATACAAATCGAATAAGATATCACCTTCATCTGAACTCCCACTCAAGTACAGAGCTAGAGATATAAAAGTCTAACAACTTCTAGCCAAGCATCGGTGATCGGAACTACACACTTCCAAATATTAACTGATCTTTCGACTCGACGTCGGCGAACGGTGAAGATAAAGGCCGTTGTTGCCGTTGGAGTTTCGTTTTGGAACGTTTGGATGATTTTTTGCCAAGTTGCCAAGTTGCCAAGTTAGCCAAGAGTTGGATTGCTTGTGTTGTGGTGGGCTTTTGGTGCTCGGTTGTCACGGTTGGGTGGTTCTGGTGCTCGCTTGTTTAAGGGGTGTGTTGTAAGCGAGGGGTGTTGGGTGAGCCAAGAGGTATTACGAGGTTGAGGGTAGATAGGTAGGTATGTGGATTGGGTGGTTGGGTTTTAGATTGATTGATTGTATGTGTATGGTGTATGTTATTTTTGTCTTTTGGTTCGAAGTTGGAAGGTTGGAGGGTTAGAGGGGAGTTTCTTGTATTTGCTTGGTGGTGCAGCTTGACATTGGTTGGTTGGTTGGTTGTTTGTGAAGTGGATGGGGACTTTAGGAAGAAGGGGAAAGAACGACTTTAAGTTGTTAAGGGCTGTTGAGGGCCTTATATTTCGTGAAGTTGCCCAAAAGTGAGTTGCTTGAATTAAGTCAGGTACAGAACTCAGTATCCACTACTCACTTACTAGAGTCGCATGTTGGTTCCAAACCCCAATGAACTTTTTACAGTATTAGTAGATTCTTTAGAGTTGGACTAATGCTTGATAACATAAAAGTGTTTGCGATTTTGCTTTCAGGCAGCATTTTCTTTGCTGTTGTTAGAATTCTTCCCATATCTAAGAACCATTTCGCTTTTTATTAGATGTGCTTTATTATTCTGCTTCTTTAGGGTGTTGCTAAAAGATTTGAAACTTTGAATTGGTTGTCGTTGAGAACTTGCTCGCTTAATTTTTCTCTTCCTTTCCCTTCTGTTCTTCAAGCATGTCACAACATCATGGCCAAATGACCAAGCAGTACAAGTTCTCCTCAGCAGTCAAATATGGTGGAATCAAAAGAGTCCTCATCTCGTTATTCAGTTTCACCTAAGACTACTATCTCTCAAAAATCAAGGAATAATCTCTTCGAAAACCCGCAAAAGTAGAGCACCGAATCGAGAAAAAGAATTTGCGTCGAAATCGAAGAAAGAATATGGAACAGGCTGTCCATTTCAAGACCTACCACCTGAAATTCGACTCTTGATCTACGGCATCGTAATACCTAAATAGTGTGATGGGAAGGATATACATTATCCCCTAGGGATGTTACGATGCAACAAGAATCCCTGAGGAACTTCTCAATTTTTACAATAAATCCCTCTATTTCCTTCCCTCTCTCGTCAGGAAACATCAAGACCTTCCAAACACAGGTATCCCTACAAACTACTGCCTTGATTAGAAACTTGACTATCATCCTCTGGTTAATCTTAACAATTTACGTCGATTTCAAGGCTCAATGATTTGCTGATTTGAGTTTAGGTGGATCCTTATTTTGGGGCTGGCAGATTGATTTGAGCCAATTTTAAGTAAGTTTTACAACTCATTAAACCCTTATCAACCCTGCAAGAGCGAGTCTAGAGTCACCTATGATAACGGCACTTTGGAAAAACTCAAATTCGCGTCTAACTTGTCAGAGTTAAGACTTAATACTCCGTCGGCTTCCTCTGCGAGCATGACAATGTTTAGAAGTTTGGTTCGTCATTTGAAGACTTTGCCAAGGATTTCTGCTAGGGTTGGACCTTGTGAGATTGGCGGTATGTATGAAAGTTTGCCTCCTGAGATTGAAGTGATGAATGAGCTTTTAATATGTCGGGAGAAATTGAAGAGGATTATCTCGTACACAGTGCTAATGGAGAGTGGGAGCCCGAATGCCGGAAAGATACCAGGGGACATAAAATAATACGCAAAGAGCAACGCCAAGCGCCATAGTATCTTAACTCATACTTTCCAATTGATTGATTGGGGGCCCAGGATTGAGGCGTCCAATTATATTTGTTGGAGACCTGAATTCAGCTGCATCAAAGATAATTGTCTTCCTAATCCAGAGCAACTTTATTCATGAGCGTCGACTAGAATGTAAATACAGAATATTACGGAAACTCAACCAAGCCATTACCCAAAATGTACTTATTAAATATAATATAGATTGTTTCACTCTTCTTAGTTAGTCAAAGACCTTCCATGCCCATTTCAACTGCTACAGTCTCCACTCAACTAGATGGAACTAGAACCA